>QNTS01001638.1:88514-151356 GCA_003317085.1 Hucho hucho
TCTCAAATAAAACTGTGAAGGACCTCGGCGTTACTCTGGACCCTGATCTCTCTTTTGACGAACATATCAAGACTGTTTCAAGGACAGCTTTTTTCCATCTACGTAACATTGTAAAAATCAGAAACTTTCTGTCCAAAAATGATGCAGAAAAGTTAATCCATGTGTTTGTAACTTCTAGGTTTGACTACTGCAATGCTTTACTTTCCGGCTACCCGGATAAAGCACTAAATAAACTTCAGTTAGTGCTAAACACGGCTGCTAGGATCTTGACTAGAACCCCAAAATTTGATCATATTACTCCAGTACTAGCCTCTCTACACTGGCTTCCTGTTAAGGCAAGGGCTGATTTCAAGGTTTTACTGCTAACCTACAAGCATTACATGGGCTTGCTCCTACCTATCTTTCCAATTTGGTCCTGCCGTACATACCTACACGTACGCTATGGTCACAAGACGCAGGCCTCCTTACTGTCCCTATAATTTCTAAGCAAACAGCTGGAGGCAGGGCTTTTTCCTATAGAGCTCCATTTTTATGGAATAGTCTGCCTATCCATGTGAGAGACGCAGACTCTGTCTCAACCTTTAAGTCTTTATTGAAGACTCATTTCTTCAGTAGGTCCTATGATTGAGTGTAGTCTGGCCCAGGAGTGTGAAGGTGAACGGAAAGGCACTGGAGCAACGAACCACCCTTGCTGTCTTTGCCTGGCCCGTTCCCCTCCATTGGGATTCTCTGCCTCTAACCCTATTACAGGGGCTGAGTCACTGGCTTACTGGTGCCGTGGCGGAGATCTTGTGGGCTATACTCTGCCTTGTCTCAGGATGGTAAGTTGGTGGTTGAAGATATTCCTCTAGTGGTGTAGGGGCTGTGCTTCGGCAGAGTGGGTGGGGTTATATCCTGCCTGTTTGGCCCTGTCCGGGGGTATCGTCGGACGGGGCCACAGTGTCTCCCGACCCTCCCGACCCCTCCTGTCTCAGCCCCCAGTATTTATGCTGCAGTAGTCTATGTGTCGGGGGGCTAGGGTCCGTCTGTTATATCTGGAGTATTTCTTCTCTTATCTGGTGTCCTGTGTGAATTTAAGTATGCTCTCTCTAATTATCTCTCTCTCTATTTATTTCTTTTCTCTCTCTCTCGGAGGACCTGAGCATTAGGACCATTCCTCAAGGCCTACCTGGCCTGATGACTCCTTGATGTCCCGAGTCCACCTGGCCATGCTGCTTCTCCAGTTTCAACTGTTCTGCCTGTTTTATGAACATTTTAAAATCTTGTCCATGTTCTGTTATAATCTGCACCCGGCACAGCCAGAAGAGGACTGGCCACCCCTCACAGCCTGGTTCCTCTGTAGGTTTCTTCCTAGGTTTTGGCCTTTCTAGGGAGTTTTTCCTAGCCACCATGCTTTTACACCTGCTTTGCTTGCTGTTTTGGGTTTTAGGCTGGGTTTCTGTACAGCACTCTGTGACATCAGCTGATGTAAGAAGGGCTTTATCAATACATTTGATTTGATTTTGATTTGATTTGAAAATAAATTTGAGTTACTACAACAATGCAGGCGTCCTTCCTAACTCAGTTGCCAGACAGGAAGGAAACAGCTCAAGGATTTCCCCATGAGACCAATGGTGACAGTTTAATGGCTGTGATAGGAGAAAACTGAGCATGGATCAACATTGTAGTTACTCCACAATACGAACCTAATTGAGAGAGTGAAAAGAAGGAAGCCTGTACAGAATAAAAATATTCCAAAATGCATCCTGTTTGCAACAAGGCATTAAATAAATGCTGCAAAAAAAGTCGAAAAATAATTCACTTTATGTCCTGGATACAAACTGTTATGTTTGAGGCAAATCCAATACAACCCTGAGTACCATTACTGAGTACCATAAAACTGTCATGACACATTTAGACCTGTTGTGACATATATTGTTATTTTATGACTGGTTATAACACCTACATAAGAGCAGTGGTGTAAAGTACTTACATAAAAATACTCTCAAGTACTACCTAAGTAGTTTTCTGGGGTATCTGTGCTTTACTTTACTATTTATATTTTTGACAACTTTTACTTCACTGCCAAAGAAAACTATGTACAGGAAAATGGTCCAATTCACACATTTATCAAGAGAACATCCCGGGTCATCCCCTACTGCCTCTGATCTGGTGCCCCTGGCTATCCATAAAAAAAAACTACAAAATTGTGCCGTCGGGTTTGCTTAATAAAGGGAATGTGAAATGATTTATACTTGTACTTTTGATACTTAAGTGTATTTTAGCAATTACATGTATTTTTGATACTTAAGTATATTTAAAACCAAATACTTTTAGACTTTTACTCAAGTAGTATTTTACTGGGTGACTCACTTTTACTTGAGTAATTTTCTATTAAGGTAACTTTACTTTTACTCAAGTATGACAATTGGGTACTTTTTCCACAACTGCATAAGAGTGTCAACCTACCACACAAGGCAAAACATTCCATTCCACCATAGCCTACTTGTCAACAGTATGTTTGTTATGACATTTTATGAAATTGACCTCATTAAATTATCACTGTAATTGCGCACACATTGATATCAGACACCTACCCCAATGATCTGTTTCGGACTGGAATGAATGCAGGAGCAGATTTCAGGAGCAGGACAAGACACCCTCTTTTTGACTAATGACTGACATTAGGGCATGTACGTTATAGGCCTATCTGGCTAATACTGTATGATTCTGATGGTCATAATGTTTTTTTTTTATTAAAGTGTATTTATTTAAAATATGATAGGGAAAAAACGAAAGAATTCATAACAACAAAGGACTTAACAAAACAAACTTTCAATCGGGGGGACACTTCTTGGCGGGGAAAACATGTTTGAATACACGTGGGTTTTGAGAGTCTTATGTAGGTGTCATAAGCAGCCCTCACTTTTTTTTTTTACTATTTCACAGCAGGTGTAAATATATGGCTATTTCTGTATTTCATTCAATAAATTTGCCAACATTTCTATAAACATGTTTTCACTTTCTCATTATGGGGTATTGTGTGTAGATTCAATACATTCTTAATCCATTTCAAATTCAGGCTGTAACAACAATGTGGAATAAGTCAAGGGGTATGAATACTTTCTGAAGGCACTGTATATATGTGTGTATATATATATATATAAATAATAGTGTATCTTCTCTGTAAAATATCTATTTGTGCATCTCTGAGCAATGTAAAATGCGTCATAACGTCTGGATTTCTGCCTGCTTGAACGGCAAATAGCTCAGATACACTTGAAAACATGAAATGACCCTGACTCAGAGATGCAAAAATGTTCCTTGTTTCAGAAAGCTGAGCATATGACGGGCATCACTACTTCAAAGGAGAGGCATTTGAATGAAATAAATGTTAACATGTATATTCTTTTAAATGCCTTCTTGAACTTCTTAAACTTGTATGTAATCTGTAAATACGAATACAAATGTAATATTACAAGCCAAGTTGGCTTAGCCATGTGCGTGTGTGTGTGTATATGTGTGTCTACATATACAGTGCATTCTGAAAGTATTCAGACCCCTCCCCTTTTTCAAAATTTTTGTTACATTACAGCCTTATTCTAAAATTAATTCAATAGTTTTTTCCCCCTCGTCAATCTACACACAGTACCCCATGATGACAAGGAAAAAAAGTTTTTTTTAGAAAATTCTGCAAAATAAAAGATGAAATAACACATATGGAATCATGTATTAACCAAAAAATGCGTTAAACAAATCAAAATAAATGTATATTTGAGATTCTTCAAAGTAGCCACCCTTTGCCTTGATGACAGCTTTGCACACTCTTGGCATTCTTGAAAATTCTCCTTGATCAGAAAAGTTTTCATTGATCATCCTTGAGATGTTTCTACCACTTGATTGGAGTCCACCTTTGGTAAATTCAATTGATTGGACATGATTTGGAAAGGCACACGTCAGCGGAAAAACCAAGCCAGTGGTACATAGAGCTCCGAGACAGGATTGTTTCGAGGCACAAATCTGTGGAAGGGTACCATAACCTTTCTGCAGCATTGAAGGTACCCAAGAACACAGTGGCCTCCATCATTCTTAAATGGAATAAGTTTGGAACCACCAATGCTCTTCCTAGAACTGGCGGACCGGCCAAACTGAGCAATCGGGGGAGAAGGGTCTTGGTCAGGGAGATGACCAAGAACACTGTGGTCACTCAGCTTCATTGAAGTCGCGAAGGTCTCTCGCGAAATAGGAAGCCAATTCAGTTGCTTCTGAACAGTTTGTTTGTGTGTTTAACTCTGCCTGTAAACACGCTGGATGATACAGAATCCATTGAAGAGCTTGAACGATTCATTGATGAGAGATACTTATGTATGTAGCCTTCCTAACAAAATACATGAGGTTTTTAACTTGGTCAACATAAATAATATTCATATTTTGGCTTTGACCGAAACGCATTTAGATGCGTCTGTAAATGATGGGCAAATGAATATTCATGGATATAGTCTACTGAGAAGGGATAGGAATGGGAATGGTGGGGGTGTAGCACTGTATATTCAGAATCATATACCTTTTAAGAGGAGGGATGACCTTAATGTATGTCAAGTAGAGGCACTATGGGCTCAAGTACATCTACCTCACCAGGCACCCATATTGGTGGGATGTGTTTATAGACCTCCTGGCTCTAAGGTGTCCTATCTGGATGAATTATGTACTGGGTTTGACCAGGCCACAGATGGCAACAGAGATGTATTTATCTTGGGTGATTTTAATATAAATTGAAAGGATCACAATAATTCAAACAGAACAAAATTAATGAGATATGCCGAGAACTGTGGTTTGAAACAAATGGTTAATGATACTACTAGATCATCAATTAAGTTGGGTCATCGTCCAGACATGCATTGATCTGATTTTCTGTAATATACCATTGCAATGCTTAAAAGCCAGATCAATGCCGGTGGGCTGGACAGACCATAATATTGTGACCATAACCATGAACACTAAGGTTCCAAAGAAACCCCCAAGGATTGTAGTCAAGAGAAATTTTAAAACATTTAATCATGAGCTATTTCTAAATGATTTGGCTGCTGTACCCTGGGAGCTGATTTATCTAGACGATGAACTAAATCACGCTACAGAATGTTTTATTGATTTGCTCACTGAGGTACTGGACCATCATGCCCCTTTAAGAAAGAGTACAGTTGGTGCTCGTCCATCTCCATGGATTGATGATGAACTGGGTGAGGCTTTTTCTCAAAGAAATATGGCAAAAGTCTTAGCAACCAAATCAAAATTAGAAATTGATGAACAGAATTATAGAACATTACGTAATTATGCAGTTAAATTGAATCGTAAGAAAAAAACGTTATTTTACAACAATGCTTTTATTGATTGTAAAAATGATTCTAAAAAGGTATGGAACACAGTTAAGGGCTTACAGGGTACATCTATTTCATCATGCCCATCTAGTGTGGAGGTTGAAGGGAGAACCATAACAAAACCAGTTGATATTGCCAACCATTTTGCAGATTTTTTTTCTAAGAAAATTTATTTACTGAGCAATAATGTAAACATACATTCTTCCAAACAATCTATTGTCCAATGGATTGATGATCATATTATGAAAAACAATACCTGCTCTTTTAGTCTGCAGACAGTGTCAGTAGAGGAGGTGTTAAACCTATTGAAATCATTACCCGATGGTAAATCTACAGGTTATGGTTTTATGGACAATTTTTTGCTTCGCTGTGCTGCTCCACAGATTGCAGCTCCACTGAGATATATATTTAATTGGTCACTGGAAAAGGGGATGTTTGCAAATGTATGGAAGCATGCGAAACTGTGTCCTATTCCGAAAGACAGCAAAGAACCCATTACTCCTGCCAATAGTCGACCAATTAGTCTACTCTTTTCACTCAGTAAGATATTGGAGGGTATTGTGAGTAGACAAATATGGGAGTATATGGAAAATAATGATCTGATTACAGCTAATCAGCATGCTTATCGCAAAAACCATTCCACTACCACTGCATTGTTTGACATGACTGACCAGTGGCTCAATGCTATGGATAATGGCAAGTTTGTGGGTGTACTATTTTTAGATTTCAGTGCAGCATTTGATTTAGTGGATCATGAAATAATTTTTACAAAATTAATGCATTATGGTTTTAAGGAGGTAGCATTGAATTGGGTACAGTCATATCCAACTGACAGGAAACAGTCCACCTATATCAATGGTTCATTTTCTTCCCCTCATGTTTTACACTGTGGAATACCGCAGGGCAGCTGCCTTGGGCCACTTCTTTATTTAATATATACCAACGACCTTCCTTATGCCTTAGCTGAAACTCAAGCTACTATATTTGCAGATGATACTACAATTTATGCAGCAAGACAATTGGTTCAACAGGTACAGCAAGCTTTACAGGGAGATTTGAAGAATATCAGGGAGTGGAGCTGCCGGAACAAACTAATTTTAAACACCAACAAAACCAAAGTTATGTTGGTCTGTTCCACTAGGAAAAGGCCAAAACAGCATGGGATACAATTAAGTATGGGAGGAGTACAAATTGAAGAAGTGGCAGAAACCAAACTACTGGGAGTGCAGCTAGACAACTGCTTATTATGGTCGTCTCAAATAACTAATCTATGTAAAAAAATTATTAAAACAGCATGCATAATCAGAAGGATAGTTAAATATTTACCAGGAAAAATTCTTGAGCAAATAACACAAGCATTAATTGAGAGTCAGGTCAACTACTGTTCTGTGGTCTGGGGAAATGCATCATCAAGTGAACTTAGGAGGCTGCAGATTGCACAGAACAAAGCAGCAAGGATTGTTTTAAAGTGGAGATATGGTTCTTCTGTTGAAGTCATGCGCAGTGTTCTTGGTTGGTCATCAATCAATAAGATAATTGAAAAAAACATGCTTATTTTATTTCATAATATACACCATTTAAAATGGCCAAATTCTATTCACAAAAGGTATTCAGTTGGTAAGAGACAGACATTCCGTAAATACTAGGAATAGATTGTCCACCATCTATGCGTTATTCAGACAGAAAAGAGAAATAGGCAAAAGAACATTTCGATTTAGAGCAATAAAGAAATGGAATGAATTAACTGAGCAAATGAGAAACCTTTCAATATATACATTTAAACATTATTTTAAAACTATTTATATATAATACATAGAAATGTTGTAGGACTATAGTAGATGAAGAATCAATATATTTTAGATTGAGTATTTATCGGGTCAATATGTTTGTATATTATGTATGTTTGTAATAGTATATTATGTGTGAAAATGTGTTTGTATTATAAATTGTATTTTAATGTTTAACGACTCTTGGAAGATTAGTCCAAATGGGGACTAAAAGAGATCCTAATAAAATCAAATCAAATCACTCTCACACAGCTCTAGAGTTCCTCTGTGGAGATGGGAGAACCTTCCAGAAGGACAACCATCTCTGCAGCACTCCCCCAATCAGGCCTTTATGGTAGAGTGGCCAGACGGAAGCCACTCCTCAGTAAAAGGCACATGACAGCCTGCCTGGAGTTTTCCAAAAGGCACCTACAGTGAGGGAAAAATGTATTTGATCCCCTGCTGATTTTGTATGTTTGCCCACTGACAAAGAAATTATCAGTCTATAATTTTAATTTGAATTTGAACAGTGAGAGACAGAATAACAACAAAAAAATCCAGAAAAACGCATGTGAAAAATGTTATAAATTGATTTGCATTTTAATGAGGGAAATAAATATTTGACCCGCTCTCAATCAGAAAGATTTCTGGCTCCCAGGTGTCTTTTATACAGGTAACGAGCTGAGATTAGGAGCACACTCTTAAAGGGAGTGCTCCTAATCTCATCTTGTTACCTGTATAAAAGACACCTGTCCACAGAAGCAATCAATCAATCAGATTCCAAACTCTCCACCATGGCCAAGACCAAAGAGCACTCCAAGGATGTCAGGGACAAGATTGTAGACCTACACAAGGCTGGAATGGGCTACAAGACCATCGCCAAGCAGCTTGGTGAAAAGGTGACAACAGTTGGTGTGATTATTCGCAAATGGAAGAAACACAAAAGAACTCTCAATCTCCCTCGGCCAGGGGCTCCATGCAAGATCTCACCTCGTGGAGTTGCAATGATCATGAGAACGGTGAGGAATCCGCCCAGAACTACACAGGAGGATCTTGTCAATGATCTCAAGGCAGCTGGGACCATAGTCACCAAGAAAACAATTGGTAACACACTACGCCGTGAAGGACTGAAATCCTGCAGCGCCCGCAAGGTTCCCCTGCTCAAGAATGCACATATACATGCCCGTCTGAAGTTTGCCAATGAACATCTGAATGATTCAGAGGACATCTGGGTGAAAGTGTTGTGGTCAGATGAGGCCAAAATGGAGCTCTTTGGCATCAACTCAACTTGACGTGTTTGTAGGAGGAGGAATGCTGCCTATGACCCCAAGAACACCATCCCCACCGTCAAACATGGGAGGTGGAAACATGCTTTGGGGGTGTTTTTCTGCTAAGGGGACAGGACAACTTCACCGCATCAAAGGGACGATGGACGGGGCCATGTACCGTCAAATCTTGGGTGAGAACCTCCTTCCCTCAGCCAGGGCATTGAAAATGGGTCGTGGATGGGTATTCCAGCATGACAATGACCCAAAACACACAGCCAAGGCAACAAAGGAGTGGCTCAAGAAGAAGCACATTAAGGTCCTGGAGTGGCCTAGCCAGTCTCCAGACCTTAATCCCATAGAAAATCTGTGGAGGGAGCTGAAGGTTCAAGTTGCCAAACGTCAGCCTTGAAACCTTAATGACTTCGAGAAAATCTGCAAAGAGGAGTGGGACAAAATCCCTCCTGAGATGTGTGCAAACCTGGTGGCCAACTACAAGAAACGTCTGACCTCTGTGATTGCCAACAAGGGTTTTGCCACCAAGTACTAAGTCATGTTTTGCAGAGGGGTCAAATACTTATTTCCCTCATTAAAATGCAAATCAATTTCTAAAATTTTTCACATGCGTTTTTCTGGATTTTTTTGTTGTTATTCAGTCTCTCACTGTTCAAATAAACCTACCATTAAAATTATAGACTGATCATTTCTTTGTCAGTGGGCAAACGTACAAAATCAGCAGGGGATCAAATACTTTTTTCCCTCACTGTAAAGACTCAGACCACGGGAAACAAGATTCTGATGAAACCAAGATTGAACTATTTGGCCTGAATGCCAAGCGTCACGTCTGGAGAAAACCTGGCACCATTCCTACGGGGAAGCATGGTGGTGGCAGTATCATGCTGTTGGGATGTTTTTCAGTGGCAGGGACCGGGAGACTGGTCAGGATCGAGGCAAAGATGAATGGAGCAAAGTACAGAGAGATCCTTGATGAAAACCTGCTCCAGAGCGCTCAGGACCTCAGACTGGGGCGAAGATACACCTTCCAACAGGACAACGACCCTAACCACACAGTCAAGACAATGCAGGAGTGGCTTCTGGACAAGTCTCTGAATATCCTTGAGTGACCCAGCCAGAGTCTGGACTTGAATCCGATCTTTGGAGAGACCTGAAAATTGCTGTGCCGCAATGCTCCCCATCATACCAGACAGAGCTTGAGATGATCTGCAGATAAGAATGTGAGAAACTCTCCAAATACAGGTGTGCCAAGCTTGTAGTGTCATACCCAAGAAGACTCGAGGCTGTAATCACTGCCAAAGGTGCTTCAACAAAGTACTGAGTAAAGGGTTTTTATACATTTGCTAAAATAAAAAATAACGATTTGCTTTGTCATTATGAAGTATTGTGTATTGATGAGAAACAAACAAAAACGATTTAATCAATTTTAGAATAAAGCTGTAATGTAACAAAATGTGGAAAATGTCAAGCGTTCTGAATACTTTCCGAATGCACTGTAGTTGTTCACACGACGGTAGGCTATTGCTTCAAATTCTATTATAACATTTGGATGACTTTGGGTGTTTCAGTAAGCAACAATTTGTTGCCTTCATTGGGCTACTTTATTCCAATATTTCTGTCATTCAGTGATATTTATTCCCATTGTAATTTGTTACGGATCCAGCCAGATGTGGTTAGAAAACAGTGAATTTGGTGGGCTATGCAAAAGAAATAGGAGAAGTGACATGCCTCGCAAACATCCATAAATACATTTAACGTCCCTGTACTCAGCAAGAGTCTATTATCCTGCTGATCGCCCATCAAAGGTGGCTTTTTTATTTTTAAAAGAACTCCAGCACAGAGAAGAGAAAGGAGACTTGAATAATTAAACAATTAATAAACCGATACATGTCGGCAAATGTGATTGAATTGACAATTGCATTTGACTGTTTTTAATATTGGCTGTACTAGAGACTTTAAAACTGTTTTTTGTTAGAACAGACTATATGGGAATGATTATAGTCAAAATTTGCAATATTTGTTGTGCTTTTTATACTGTTAGCAATTTAGTTTAATTAATTTGATTAATAATATGGTGTTTCTATTCCAAGAAAAACAAAAATGCATTTTTCAGTAGCCTATGTAGGCCTCAGGGTTTCACTTAGGAAAATATGGCGCTGTACAACGTGATCGGTCGGGAGTAGGCCTAGGCTACTAAGTGACTGCGAGTGAAGAGCAAAATAATCATAACATTTCCACACCCTAATTGTAGGCTAACCAATACCCAAATGGAGATTCTGTGAAAATACAAATCTTATTGGTTTATCTAGACCAGTCCCCATGCTTGTTTCAGAGCAGTGCGCAACGGTGCTGAAATAGTTGACCACACGCGGATAGGCTATTGCTTCCAAACCTATTATAACAATTGGATGACTTTGGGTGTTTCAGTAAGCAACAATTTATTGCCTTCATTAGCCTATTTTATTCCAATATTTCTGTCATTCACTGTCATCAGATGCCTGTGTTACCGCAAAAGCGAAAGCCCAGGAAAATGAACAGGTACAGTAGGCTACAATACTGTACAGTAGGCCAAATAAAGCAAAACGTATGCTTCAATAAATCTACTGCTGGTCTTTACTGTCTGCTGCACATTTTTACATTGTATTCCATTTCCGGGGAGAATATTCAAGCTATCGACTCACTGATGGATGAAGATGGTGAGCGATTGTCAAAGGCCATCTGGAATCTGCTGGCATCGAAGCACAACATCAACATCGCTCTAATCACAGTCAGAAGACAGTTGAAGAAACTTGAGTGGACTTATGGAAAACTCGGTAAGACATTTACAGTGGGGCAAAAAAGTATTTAGTCAGCCACCAATTGTGCAAGTTCTCTCACTTAAAAAGATGAGAGAGGCCTGTAATTTTCATCATAGGTACACTTCAACTATGACAGACAAAATGAGGAAAAAAAATCCAGAAAATCACATTGTAGGATTTTTAATGAATTTATTTGCAAATTATGGTGGAAAATAAGTATTTGGTCACATACAAACAAGCAAGATTTCTGGCTCTCACAGACCTGTAACTTCTTCTTTAAGAGGCTCCTCTGTCCTCCACTCGTTACCTGTATTAATGGCACCTGTTTGAACTTGTTATCAGTATAAAAGACACCTGTCCACAACCTCAAACAGTCACACTCCAAACTCCACTATGGCCAAGACCAAAGAGCTGTCAAAGGACACCAGAAACAAAATTGTAGACCTGCACCAGGTTGGGAAGACTGAATCTGCAATAGGTAAGCAGCTTGGTTTGAAGAAATCAACTGTGGGAGCAATTATTAGGAAATGGAAGACATACAAGACCACTGATAATCTTCCTCGATCTGGGGCTCCACGCAAGATCTCACCCCGTGGGGTCAAAATGATCACAAGAACGGTGAGCAAAAATCCCAGAACCACACGGGGGGACCTAGTGAATGACCTGCAGAGAGCTGGGACCAAAGTAACAAAGCCTACCATCAGTAACACACTACGCCGCCAGGGACTCAAATCCTGCAGTGCCAGACGTGTCCCCCTGCTTAAGCCAGTACATGTTCAGGCCCGTCTGAAGTTTGCTAGAGAGCATTTGGATGATCCAGATGAGGATTGGGAGAATGTCATATGGTCAGATGAAACCAAAATANTAGAGGAGATCTGCATGGAGGAATGGGCCAAAATACCAGCAACAGTGTGTGAAAACCTTGTGAAGACTTACAGAAAACGTTTGACCTCTGTCATTGCCAACAAAGGGTATATAACAAAGTATTGAGATAAACTTTTGTTATTGACCAAATACTTATTTTCCACCATAATTTGCAAATAAATAAATTAAAAATCCTACAATGTGATTTTCTGGATTTCTTTTTCTCATTTCGTCTGTCATAGTTGAAGTGTACCTATGATGAAAATTACAGGCCTCTCTCATCTTTTTAAGTTGGAGAACTTGCACAATTGGTGGCTGACTAAATACTTTTTTGCCCCACTGTATATATACAGTTAAAGTCGGAAGTTTACATACACTTATTTTGGAGTCATTGAAACTCATTTTTCAACCACTCCACACATTTCTTGTTAACAAACTATAGTTTTGGTTGGTTAGGACATCATGAGGATGGAAAATTATGTGGCTATATTGAAGCAACACCCTCAAGACATCAGTCAGGAAGTTAAAGCTTGGTCACAAATGGGTCTTCCAAATGGACAATGACCCCAAGCATACTTCCAAAGTTGTGGCATAATGGCTTAAGTGGGCGCCCTGGTAGCCACATGACTGGGACCACTGTCTTAAATTTGATGTGCTATTCCAAGACAAAGTACTACGCAATGGTAAATATTAGTATAAAAGAAACATTCACAAAAAGACTGGTAAATTGATCATTGAGTTTATAGCAACAACCATTATGCTACATTTACCATGTCATTTTAAATACCTGAAGACTATGAATTCATGACTCACCAAGTTGGTCACTGTGTCATTTAGGTTAGTATTGTGGAGTAACTACAATGTTGTTGATCCATCCTAAGTTCTCCCATCACAGCCATTAAACTCTGTTTTAAAGTCACCATTGGACTCATGGTGAAACCCCTGAGCAGTTTCCTTCCTCTCTGGAAAATGAGTTAGGAAGGATATTATCTTCGTAGTAACTGGGTATATTGATACAGCATCCAAAATGCAATCAACAACTTCTCCATGCTCCAAGGGATATTCAATGCCTGCTTTCTTTTTTTTACCCATCTACCAATAGGTGCCCTTCTTTGCTAGCATGGTCATTGCTCCATGGTCTTTGTGGTTGAATCTGTTTGAAATTCACTGCTCGACAGAGGGACCTTATAGATAATTGTATGTGTCTGGTACAGAAATGATTCAAAAATCATGTTAATCACTTATTGCACACAGTCCATGTTGCTTATTAAGCACACTTTTACTGATTTTAGGCTTGCCATGAAAGGGGTTGAATACTTAGACTCAATAGATTTCAGCTTTTCGTTTTTATTTAATTAAACATTTATAAAATATGAATCCACTTTTACAATATGGGGTAGTGTGTAGGCCAATGACATTAAATTCAAAGTGTGGAAAAAGTCAAGGGGTGTGATTACTTTCTGCAGGCAATGTATGTGGTTGTCCCACCTAGATATCTTACGATAAATGCACTAACTCAGTCGCTCCGGATGAGCATCTGATGAATTAAATGTTTTACAGAAATGTAAAAATAGCAAAATAGTGCTATTAAACTCAGCGAAAAAAGAAACGTCCTCTCACTGTCAACTGCGTTTATTTTCAGAAAACTTTTAACGTGTAAATATTTGTATGAACATAAGATTCAACAACTGAGACAAACTAAACAAGTTCCACCGATATGTGACTAACAGAAATTGAATGTGTCCTTGAACAAAGTGGGGGTCAAAAGTAAAAAAAAAAAAAAAGTAAGAGTAAGTATCTGGTGTAGCCACCAGCTGCATTAATCACCGTTCCACAGATACATGTTCATTAATTGTTTATGGTTCATTGAACAAGCATGGGAAACAGTGTCTAAACCCTTTTTACAATGAAGATCTGTGAAGTTATTTGGATTTTTACGAATTATCTTTGAAAGACAGGGTCCTGAAAAGGGGACTTGTCTAGTTTGAGAAACAGGCGCCTCACATGTCCTCAACTGGCAGCTTCATTAAATAGTACCCGCAAAACACCAGTCTCAACATCAACAGTGAAGAGGCGACTCCGGGATGCTGGCCTTGTATTTACAGGGTTACATTTGAGTTTCTAGGTCACAACATGTGCTTCAGAAGTAGCTAGAATTCATATAGGATATATCTCAAATCGATAATTTTTTAAAAAATTTCTCCTAAATTTAAAATAACTTAAAGTTGGGAGCACCAGTGCTGTTAATTTAGAGCCCTGAATAAAATAAATACAACTTTAATGTCAACACTGATACATTTGGATCCGCTGATCTCCTCTGGTCTTTTGACCCTTGGATTTGGCCAAGTGCTACATATGATTAGTTCATTTCCAAAGATAACTGTAGTTACTATACCTCCATCAGTGGCCTCTGATGCCGCTGATTTTTCTGGGTTGGGTGATTCCAAGCGCATTCTCCGCTCAAAGCAAAATTCTGGGAGACTTGGAGCTTGAGGTCAGGTCTTCCTTGCAGGGTTCAGGACATAATAGTAAGCACACCTGAAAGCTATAACGGTCATAATGTAAGTACAATTATTTCAAAGGCAATGTGCCATGTGCTTCAACAATTGGCTAAATTTTTTTAAAGACCTGTTGAAGATGCATAACTGCATCTGCTCAATGGATTACCCTTATTTCGATGTCATAGCTTGAGCTACTTTCGCTACAAAAAGTTGGTGGCACCAGCATATTTGAGAAAAACGTATGCCAAGCACTTACACAAATTACTGATGATTGGCTGAGAAATGAATTATAAAAAGATTGTGGGGGCTGTCTTTTTAGACTTCAGTGCAGCTTTTGACATTATCGATCAGTCTGCTGCTGGAAAATCGTATGTGTTATGGCTTTAGATCCCTGCTATATTGTGGATAATGAGTTACCTGTCTAACAGAACAGATGGTGTTCTTTAATGGAAGCCTCTCCAACATAATCAAGGTAGAATCAGGAATTCCCCGGGGCAGCTGTCTACCCTAATGGTGGAGAAAATGGCAAGATTATGTTAGAACATTAATTGCATCAAATGGTTGTTTTATGCAACGGAATAGAGGGTTCTTATAACTCGGTCTGTGTGAACTGAAAGTGAGCCTCTGGGAGATTTAACACAGACAGAAGATTTACGATGTCTTTGGGTGATAAGCCTAACAAGACCGCATTCCATAGCATGAGTTAGTGTTTCTGTACTGGGGTACCAGGGGGAGATGGCTCTAGGATTCTGGTCTCTACACAATGAGGACAATATTTACAGCAGATACTGTTTGCTGTGAATTATTAGTAACCTTGTGACCAATTCCATACATCTGTTTGTCATGAACATCCAGGAGGATCAAATCCGCTCGTTGGGCTCTCAAGGAGTCACCTACGGGGGGCTCGTGGCTAGCTCCATTACTGCAGTAATTCAATAAAAGTTTGTTTTGAAGAAATGTCTCTCCTTTTGATTACAATAATTCCACAACAGCCCCATACTTTTTTCAATCATGCCACTGAGTAAAGCCACTGTCTATGTATGCGGATGACTCAACACTAAACACATCAGTTACTACAGCTACCGAAATGACTGAAACAGTTAACAAAGAGCTGCAGTTAGTTTCAGAATGGGTGGAAAGTGCCATGACTCTCCTGTGAGGATCCAAAGTATCAGGTTCCAGTGCTCTCTCCCGCAGAGGGGGAGAGGGATGAATGTGGGGGTTTTATGACACCTCACTCGATCGTAAACCATGGGCAGCAGACGATTACTTTAGGGGCCTAGTTTTGGTGATCTACAACATCAAACAATGGACACTGGGACAATATATTTCATCCTCCAAATGTGGGTAATGATGAGAGATAGAATGTGGAAGATTAATGTCTATTTTGTGATGCCATTAACCTGGGGGGCAGTGTACGGAAGTACGGAGAGCCTGACGTGCCCAAAGTAAACTGCCTGCTACTCAGGCCCAGAAGCTAGGATGTGCATATAATTGGTAGTATTGGATAGAAAACACTCTGAAGTTTCTAAAACTGTTAGAATAATGTCTGAGTATAACAGACCTGGAAAATTGTTTTTTTTTATGTCACAGTTTTTCAATTGACTTGCTATTCACTATAGAGGGATTTAGCACCCAGATTGCAGTTCCTATAGCTTCCACTAGAGGTCAACAATCTTTAGACATGGTTTCAGGCTTGTTTTTTGAAAAACAAACAAGAAATAGAAGTTCTGGGAGGTGGCTGTCAGAACTGACACTACTCTTTTGCACGCGTGATTGCGCGCGTGATTCATTATTTTTATTTTCTATTGAACAGAGGCTATTTTCCATCGGAAATATTATTGTTTATTTACATATTAGGGTACCTGAGGATTGATTAGAAATGTTGTTTGACTTGTTTGGACAAAGTTTATAGGTAACTCTTTTAGGTTTTCTATGTCTGTATGTTGAACGAGTGGATTACTGAACAAAACGCACCAACCAAACAGAGTTTCTGGGATATAAAGAGGGACTTTATTGAACAAAACGACCATTCTTTGTGTTCCTGGGACCTGTGGGATTGCAACCAGAGGAAGATCTTCAAAGGTAAGTGATTTATTTTATCGCTATATTTGAATTTGTAATGCCTGTGCTGGTTTGAAATATATTTATATGCAGGAAGTTTGCGGGGCGCTGTCTTCAGATAATCAAATGCTATGCCTTCGCCATGAAGCTTATTGTAAATCAGACAACGCGGTTCGATTACTAAGATTCTAAGTGGTGTACAACACTTGTATTTTCATGAATGTTTAATGTGACTATTTTTGTAATTTTAATTTGGTGCTCTGCAATTTCACCGGATGTTGTCAAATCGATCCCGTTAACTTTTTACAGTGTAAAAGTTGC
This sequence comes from Hucho hucho, assembly GCA_003317085.1. Classification (NCBI taxonomy): domain Eukaryota; kingdom Metazoa; phylum Chordata; class Actinopteri; order Salmoniformes; family Salmonidae; genus Hucho; species Hucho hucho. Next base: position 105,463 of record QNTS01001638.1, read on the forward strand.
ATGAAGACGTTAACGTAAACATGAACTTAGTTTTAATACGGTGTATATCTGTCATGACTTCGGTCTGATCTGCTGTGTTTTTGTCTTTTCTCTGTGTGTTGTTGTCTTTTGAGCACATGTGCTTTGTTTTGACAGCTCTGCTGCTATTGTGGTGTCTCTCCTCCCACTCGTTATCCTTAACTATCCTTGTTCACTTCACACCTGTTGTCAATTTATTCCTCATTATCTCCCCTATTTTAGATCCTTTTGTGTTCAGTCTTTTGTCAGACCGTTGTTGTGTGTGAAGCCTCTCTCGTGACCTGGTTAGCCTTGCCCTGTCTTGCTCCTTCAAACCCTTCGTGTGCTTTTGCTTTTTGCTTTTTGTTCTACTTCTATTTTCTCCCTCTCGTCCTGCCAGGCCTGGTTTATTTTCGACTGTCTGCCCAGGCGTTCTTTCCTGTTGGGACTTGGATGTACTACCCCAGACCATCAGTGTGACTCGGACACTGCATCTGGTGATGCTGTATTTGGTTTCTTTTTGAGAAGTGCTCTCCTGACCCAGTGGATATTTTTTGGACTTTCTCTTTTTTTTGGGTTCCTGTTATATTTTATCTTGAACCTTTTGAGAGCAAAATAAAACACTCTTTNGTCTCTCCTCCCACTCGTTATCCTTAACTATCCTTGTTCACTTCACACCTGTTGTCAATTTATTCCTCATTATCTCCCCTATTTTAGATCCTTTTGTGTTCAGTCTTTTGTCAGACCGTTGTTGTGTGTGAAGCCTCTCTCGTGACCTGGTTAGCCTTGCCCTGTCTTGCTCCTTCAAACCCTTCGTGTGCTTTTGCTTTTTGCTTTTTGTTCTACTTCTATTTTCTCCCTCTCGTCCTGCCAGGCCTGGTTTATTTTCGACTGTCTGCCCAGGCGTTCTTTCCTGTTGGGACTTGGATGTACTACCCCAGACCATCAGTGTGACTCGGACACTGCATCTGGTGATGCTGTATTTGGTTTCTTTTTGAGAAGTGCTCTCCTGACCCAGTGGATATTTTTTGGACTTTCTCTTTTTTGGGTTCCTGTTATATTTTATCTTGAACCTTTTGAGAGCAAAATAAAACACTCTTTTACCTGCAACTGAATCCGTGACCCTCCCTGACAATATCATGTTTACATACTTTACGTTGTGTGGAAAATATCCAGGATAAAGTGTATTTGTGATAAGATGGATCTCATTAGAGAACTAAATCATAGTAAATTGTGATACCTACGCCCACAGGGAACCCAGAGAGCGCGTCAGCAAGACGGAAACTCCCCCTTTCTACCAGAGGGTATAAAGCATTTGAGTTAAGAATTAACATATAAGACTAGAATGACCACGAGCTGCAGCTGAGGTCTAAGATTAGTTAAACCCCGAAAACTCAACATGAGGTTGAAGACAAATGAACCTCTTAACAATGCTATGGTTGAGTAGCTGTTCCAAGTACTGTATCTAAGAAGGTGAATTTAAGTAAGACCATCCAGTTATTCTCTTCAAATCATTGTTTGTCTACACGGCTTTCATCATCACTCTGGGATCATCGACATGGCTGATTTAGCCATCCTCAGGAGACCATTTCTTCCAGAACGAGTGCAAGTAAACAGACAACTAAGGACAGTGTGACATCTTGTGGACAATCAGACTTACACCTGAGAATGCAACACAGTTGACGTCGGAAGTTTACATAAACTTAGGTTGGAGTCATTAAAACTAGTTTTTCAACCACTCCACATTTCTTGTTAACAAACTATAGTTTTGGGAAGTCTGTTAGGACATCTACTTTGTGCATGACACAATTAATTTTTCCAACAATTGTATAGACAGATTATTTCACTTAAGTCACTGTATCACAATTCCAGTGGGTCTGATGTTTACATACACTAAGTTGACTGTGCCTTTAAACAGCTTGGAAAATTCCAGAAAATTATGTTAGGGCTTTAGAAGCTTCTGATAGGCTAATTGATATCATTTGAGTCAATTGGAGGTGCACCTGTGGATGTATTTCAAGGCCTTACCTTCAAACTCAGTGCCTCTTTGCTTGACATCATAGGAAAATCCTCCACAAGTCTGGTTCATCCTTGGGAGCAATTTCCAAATGCCTGAAGGTACCACGTCCATCTGTACAAACTATAGTACGCAAGTATAAACACCATGGGACCACACAGCCGTCATACCGCTCAGGAAGGAGACTCGTTCTGTCTTCTAGAGATGAACGTACTTTGGTGTGAAAAGTGTAAATAAATGTCAGAACAGCAAAGGACCTTGTGAAGATGCTGGAGGAAACAGGTACAAAAGTATCTATATCCACAGTAAAACGAGTCCTATATCGACATAACCTGAAAGGCCGCTAAGCAAGGAAGAAGCCACTGCTCCAAAACCACCATAAAAAAGACAGACTACGGTTTGCAACTGCACATGGGGACAAAGTTCGTACTTTTTGGAGAAATGTCCTCTGGTCTGATGAAACAAAAATAGAACTGTTTTGCCATAATGACCATCGTTATGTTTGGAGGAAAAAGGGGGGAGGCTTGCAAGCCGAAGAACACCATCCCAACCGTGAAGCACGGGGATGGCAGCATCATGTTGTGGCGGCGCTTTGCTGCAGGAGGGACTGGTGCACTTTACAAAATAGATGGCATCATGAGGAAGGAAAATTATGTGTATATATTTAAACAACATCTCAAGACATCATTAATGAAGTTAAAGCTTGGTCGCAAATGGGTCTTCCAAATGGACAATGACCCCAAGCATACTTCCAAAGTTGTGGCAAAATGGCTTAAGGACAACAAAGTCAACGTATTGGAGTGGTCATCACAAAGCCCTGACCTCGATCCCATAGAATATTTGTGGGCAGAATTTAAAAAGCGTGTGCGAGCAAGGATGCCTACATTCTCGGCCCTCACTAGCATGAAAATTAAATACAGGCACAATCTGTGTGTGTAAAATTATTTAACACAGACTCTCTCCAATACAACCCAACATTGCAGAGTTATGTGCATCCTTTCAAGCACACCCTTCTCATTAACCTGTGGTGAGTTATTCACAATTTTCGATGATCAAATAAAGTTTTAAATGTAAGATGCCTAAATAAAGAGCAACGTTATTGATTATTATTATTTGTGCCTTGGTCCTATAAGAGCTCTTTGTCACTTCCCACGAGCCGGGTTGTGACAAAAACTTACACATTCTTATGTTTAAGAAATGTACCGTATAAGTGTGTGTGTGGCTGGATTACAATGATGGTAAAAAAACTAAATTTGAGAGTGTGCCGACCCTGGTGCTAGCTGGAGGTTGAAGGGGTACGGGACTATAAAAAGTTTGGGAACCACTGTTCTAAGGGAAGCTCATCTACGTGCTCGTCGTCCTCACCAGGGTCTTGACCCGATTGCAGTTCGGCATCGTAACTGACTTCATAGCGCAAACGCTCAAAGTATATGACAGCGTGTTCCAGTTCCCGCCAATATCCATTAACTTCGCACAGCCATTGAAGAAGATGTGGGACAACATTCCACAATCAACAGCCTGATCAACTCTATGAGAAGTTGATGTCATGCTGCATGAGGTAAATTGTGGTCACATCTGATACGGACTGATTTTCTGGCCCACGCCCCTATGTGACAAACAAATGCATATCTGTATTCCCAGTCGTGAAAAACATGATTTTATTTCAATTGACTGATTTCCTTATGAACTTTAACGCAGTAAAATCTTTGAAATTGTTGCATACATTTTTTTGTTAAGTGTATATTTCAGAAGAAATCTAGTGGCATTTTGGGATACTTCAGATTATCACAGGGGTCTAATTATCTCTGTCCCTACATTCCCCTAGTCCCATGCCTCAGCTGTTTACCAAAAAATAATACATAAATAAAAGTACCACTTTGTTGTTTGAATCGCAGAATTCCCCTTTAAGGTTATGTGTGGCAGTGGACAGAGTAGGCTACACTTACAATATAGGAAATAATTGAATGACAAAGCTGTAAAACATTATCCTAAATATAAACCATCATCTAAGTGAATACCATTTGTGCTTACTACTAAAGAGTAGCATAGGCCTACATATTGAAAAGTAACTTTGGCATTAGATACACCAAACCAGAACAGTTGTGGAATAAGATGAACTATTGATTGAAACAAATATAAAACATCTATGTCTGTGCTTGGAAGATTTCTTGTGAATGAAAAATGTGTGGATGCTCAGGATGAAATATCCTTCATATATTTGTTAACATACTTTTATTTTACTATGTCTTTGTTGTAAATGTTGTGAGAAAAGCCAATAGTTGGAAGAGTTGCAGAGTTAATTGAAAATAATGCAATTGTAAATGCTTTATTCATTAAATAGGCTGTCTCTTGAACCATATGGTCTATCGACTAGAAACTCAAGGACATTATGGACACAGACATACAAGTATAAATTACAAAAGGTACCATTGATTGCCATAGATTACTTGTTAATTACCCCAAATTATAGAAGAGCTTTGCAACCCTAGCACAGAAAATATTTTTTATGACCTTTTTAAATACACCAAAGCTACAATAACATGATAAACGCTAATAGTAAATCATAGGGGAAATACTGTACAACAGGATTTTTATATAATTGTACGCTTATAACCTTATCTTAGTGGTTTAATTTGTTGTAACCGAAAATGTGTCCTCAGCGCATATGAGTTGTGCAAAGAGCTCCTGACACGATTAAATGTTTAGGACTATTAAAGGGCCATCAGGGAAAGAGTCATTGTGCCATTAAGATATCAGCTCTGGATCTATGACAATGACACGCTTACTTCAAAACACTAAGGGCTGGGTTCTCCATTGAGCATGCTTTTTAGTCCAGGACTAGGATTCATTTGTGTCCAGGAAACTAGCCCTGCCTTGAATGTTCTAAAATAATTGGAAGAAACTAGAAATAAAAATCTACACTTACGATTTTTCTTTTTTCAACTTTTAAATCTTCTAGTTTGTCATCTGAAACAAAAGTGACAAGAGGCATGCGTTGTGTTTCATGGCAAATACTCAACATGCATTTTCAAACTTTAGAGACATTTATATTCACCATTTGTTTTGGTATTATAGTTATTATTTTTAAATACATTTGGACATTTACAATTGGACGGACTCACAATTCAAAACAAGACAAGCTAAACTTTATGTAAAGAAGAGAATCCTGTGTGTGTAAAAACTAAAATGTAGAACAAAGTTACTTTTGTCCTCAGAAGAAGGGGGTGGTGGATGGGCTAATAAAAAATGCAATAAAAATAAGAGAAACCTTACTGTTTCTTTCTGTTCCCTTTGAGAAAAGGAATAACAACAGCTTCCTCATAAACCACATCTTTACAAAGTATGTTGCATGCACATAATATTATACATACTTAAAGGGGCAATCAGGGATTGGTGCATACATTTTTTTACTTTTAAATAAAGGATATATAGCCATTGATTCTTGAAGAATTGGCTCAGAAACCAAAATATAAGCTTGTTAACACAGTACAGCTATAAAACATTATTTTGATTAGCGCCATCTATGAATTTGAGAGTGGGTACATTCCTCCATTTTAATTTTTTACTTCGTTCTTGTTTCAATCCCAGATTGCCCCTTTAAGGTTACAGTGAGGGAAAAAAGAATTTGATCCCCTGCTGATTTTGTACGTTTGCCCACTGACAAAGAAATGATCAGTCTATAACTTTAATGGTAGGTTTATTTGAACAGTGAGAGACAGAATAACAAAAAAAAAATCCAGAAAAACGCATGTGAAAAATGTTATAAATTGAATTGCATTTTAATGAGGGAAATAAGTATTTGACCCCTCTGCAAAACATGACTCCGTACTTGGAGGCAAAACCCTTGTTGGCAATCACAGAGGTCAGATGTTTCTTGCAGTTGGCCACCAGGTTAGCACACATCTCAGGAGGGATTTTGTCCCACTCCTCTTTGCAGATCTTCTCCAAGTCATTAAGGTTTCGAGGCTGACGTTTGGACTCGAACCTTCAGCTCCCTCCACATATTTTCTATGGGATTAAGGTCTGGAGACTGGCTAGGCCACTCCAGGACCTTAATGTGCTTCTTCTTGAGCCACTCCTTTGTTACCTTGGCCGTGTGTTTTGGGTATTTGTCATGCTGGAATACCCATCCACGACCCATTTTCAATGCCCTGGCTGAGGTTCTCACCCAAGATTTGACAGTACATGGCCCCGTCCATCGTCCCTTTGATGCGGTGAAGTTGTCCAGTCCCCTTAGCAGAAAAANTCTCATCTGACCACAACACTTTCACCCAGTTGTCCTGTTCATTGGCAAACTTCAGACGGGCATGTATATGTGCTTTCTTGAGCAGGGGGACCTTGCGGGCGCTGCAGGATTTCAGTCCTTCACGGCATGGTGTGTTACCAATTGTTTTCTTGGTGACTATGGTCCCAGCTGCCTTGAGATCATTGACAAGATCCTCCCGTGTAGTTCTGGGCTGATTCCTCACCGTTCTCATGATCATTGCAACTCCACGAGGTGAGATCTTGCATGGAGCCCCAGGCCGAGGGAGATTGACAGTTATTTTGTGTTTCTTCCATTTGCGAATAATCGCACCAACTGTTGTCACCTTCTCACCAAGCTGCTTGGCGATGGTCTTGTAGCCCATTCCAGCCTTGTGTAGGTCTACAATCTTGTCCCTGACATCCTTGGAGAGCTCTTTGGTCTTGGCCATGGTGGAGAGTTTGGAATCTGATTGAGTGATTGCTTCTGTGGACAGGTGTCTTTTATACAGGTAACAAACTGAGATTAGGAGCACTCCCTTTAAGAGTGTGCTCCTAATCTCAACTCATTACCTGTATAAAAGACACCTGTGAGCCAGAAATCTTTCTGATTGAGAGGGGGTAAAATACTTATTTCCCTCATTAAAATGCAAATCAATTTATAACATTTTTCACATGCGTTTTTCTGGATTTTTTTGTTGTTATTCTGTCTCTCACTGTTCAAATAAACCTACCATTAAAATTATAGACTGAGAATTTCTTTGTCAGTGGGCAAATTTACAAAATCAAAGTCATCACGATGCATCCTGTCCATTGTTCGGTGAGATGCCAGAAGTAAACACTTATGCATGTAATAAGATAGAGCACAGAAGAATATAGAAGTAGTCTTCCCACCCACAACTTCTCCAGTCTCCAATTTTTCGCTCCAAATTCCTCTAGGTCCTTAATGTCCTGAAAAGACAACAAAATGCCATGACAAGTATTTAAAAAAAAGATAAATCACTCACTGTACAGTAATAGTTGGATTATATGAATTATGTATTAACCCAGCCTTATGCTACACATTAAAAGGTTTTTGTAAAATGTTAATTCTTCTCTAAAAAGTATAACCTCTTTTCTAATATCTGACGGCCAATGTACTGGCCAAAGTCAGAGTTGTGGATCAAAACACTAAAAGATCAAAACAGATCACTGTCTGACTGATAATTACAGGGGGATACAAGATGGACAGGAATGCGGGAGAAGCTTGGTGCTGTGATATTGACTGCAGAAACTTGTTGTTGGATACTAGTGGCCTATATAATGTTGAAAAGTAGGGCTTATAGCAACATTTAACCTAATACTTACCTTGACAATGCCTTCTAGAACCACCATCGTTGGTTTAGCCTGTTTGAAGATTAGATACAATTTACTTCTGAATCACTCAAAACAAATGGCTAGGACCAGATATGTAGGCGCAGGAGAGCAGAGATGAGTGTACTAAGTAACTTTACTAGGCAAAAAGTATAAAATACACGTACCAAAAATACTGGTAGAACAAAGCACGGGTGTCACGTCCTGGCCATAGATAGCCCTCTGGGCTCTTTATGGTGGTTTTGGTCAGGATGTGACTAGGGGGATTATTGGATCTATTATTTGTATTTCTATGTTTTGGTTTTGGTATGGTTCCCAATTAGAAGCAGCTGAGTGTCGTTGCCTCTAACTGGGGATCATACTTAAGTTGTTCTTTTTCCCACCTGTGTTTGTGGGTTATTGTTTCTTGTTAGTGCCTGTGTGCTACACATATGTTACGATCAGTCATTTTCTTTATTGTTTTGTATGTTTCACTGCTATTACAATGTGGAACTCTACGCACGCTGCGCCTTGGTCCGTTTATTCACAAGACGATCGTGACAACGGGTGAAAACATAACAACCCGGCGAAAACACAACATGCCCAAAACAAACAATTCCCCACACAGACATGAGGGGAACTAAGGGTTAAATAGAAAACAGTAATGAGACAAAATGAAAACCAGGTGTGTGAAAAAAGTGGATCGACGATGGCTAGAAGACCGGTGACATCGACCGCCGAACGCCGCCCGAACAAGGAGAGGAACCGACTTTGGTCGTGACAAAAAGAAAACTGGCTCTTTAATAGATATTATTAACATCTAATTTAACATATCATGCATGCCCTCAAATGCCAAAAACATTGGCTCAATTCCATACTGACACTAGCCAGACAGTACAGTTAAGTTGACTAGTCAGTGATGTAGGCTACTTTATTGCATTAAACTGAAACCTTGAAATGCTAAGGGAGCAGTGGGTTGGTAGCTAGCTAGTTAGACAGTGGAGTAGTCAAGATTCTCCAGATTTATTCAACCCTGTTTTATAAGCGCAGATACCACTTAAGCATGCTTTTATCGCACAGTCAATGGCGTGTTGGGCTTCTGACAAGAATGTTTAGGATTCGAGATGCACTTCTGCCCGTTTCATTACATTGGTGTCAGAAGTTAGATCGGACCTCGCATCCACGACAGTGTGTGTACTTGACTGATGAGCACGTTCCTGTAAGACGGCGTCCTGTGAGATCTAACTCAAGGACACGGTCTTTGAAAGGAGGGAGTTGTGTAGCGACCCTGGTTTATAAGCTCGGATATCGACTCTGCCACTTGAGCATGCTTTTGTGGCACAGTCGATGGGCCGCTGGGCTTCGGGCCAGAAGGTTAAGGGTTACCACTTTTGAGACCAACGTAATGAAACAGGCAGGGAGTGTGGCTATAACCCTCAGCCTTCTGTCCCGAAGCCCAGCGAGCCATCGACTGTGCCAAAAAAGCATGCTCAAGTGTCAGAGTCGATATCTGCGCTTATAAACCTGGGTCGCTAGAATACTTACCAAGGTAAAGACAGTTTTAGGTTGGATATTCGATGGATATTCGCTTGTAGTTTTCCTTACGTCCACCAACAACAGTTAGGGACCGTCAACATAGTGACAAATCAAATGTTTCAAATTTCAATAGCTCTTTAACCATTGCTCCTAAAACTTTCAAAACTGGTTGTAGCTAACCCTATGGCATTGACACACATTGCACACACTTTTTTGTCGATTTACATCTCGCACTATTTTAAATTATTTATTTACATTTTTGGATTTCAATAGTTCATATGACCTACTGACTTCAAACAAGGTTCAGAATGTCCACTGCCTACCCTTCTATATTGCACACTCTTTAGTTTGTCATCTCACAAGATTTTACATACATTTTTCCAAATAAAAAATGTCAATAGCTCCTTGGTCATGAGACCTACTGACTTCAAACAAGGTTCAGAATGTCCATTCAGTGGGCCTACACATCGCACACCCTTTAGTTTGTCCATTTTCATCTCACACGTTTCTACAGTAATTTTCCAAACTTTTAAATTTCACTTGCATTTGTGGTTTTACTTTCTCTCCTTATACAGACAATCGAATGGTACTTTCTAGCAACCACAAAAAGCTGCGATCACGGGACAAAAATGTACATCCTAAATCATTATTCAGCCCCAGTCATTCTAAATGGAGAAAGAAGTTTAGTGCGCAAGTAAAGTCTACCCAAGGTACTAATACAATCTGTTAGTGGAATTTAACTATTGATACATTTTTTGGGGCTTAGTGGCAAGCATGTGAAATTATTTATTTCAGGTGAACTTCGGTAACTATAATGCTGAATGCTGTCATGAGTTTGTGAACTAGAACCACTGGAAGTTCATTGTGAGTAAAATCCTTTTTCCAAAATGTATTTAGGTACGAGAGGTATGAGGGTTGTGCATTCAAATTCAGGTCCTAGTTATTCCATTGTACTGGATCTAATACATATTAGCATTTTACATACATTCATAAGTGTAATAATTTATGACATACTGTGTGAAACTCTCTTGGCTGCTGGCTCTGTCACTTTCAGACATACACAGAGCAGACTAAAAGGGGAAGGGTACCTCTTGACTTGAACCTCAGGGGTTCTCTGTAAAGAGAGAGTAATCCAAAAGGCACCCCTTGACTTTCAATTGGCACCCTTGACCTGTATGTATTCTCTCCTGATTGGCTCTGTTGTGCACAGTCTGGCAGTCTGACTAAAGTGCCAGAGGTATGCGGAGAGACATCCTCCTTTTTATTTAAGGGAACAAATATTTCCTTAACACTTTGGATCCTATTCTTGGACAGTTTGAATGTGTCAATGTGTCAATGCAAATAAATATATATACTAATTACTGACCATGAGTAACCTCAACCTTGTGGGTTTGTGGGTGTTTGGGCCAACTAACCCCTAATTGGGTCTCTTTTCTTGACACACACAGTAACAGTTTACCAGATAAGAAGTCAAGAAGATCAAAAAGTAGATTGTTGTAAAGGTGTATTACGTCCTGTGCTGGCCCCATTGTTATATCCATTCTGGATTCTGAGTGGTAAAATCATAGCTGAAAAATGCCTCTATGTATGTGTATACTGTATGTGGGAATGTCCGTCCTACATTTTATGTTGGTACGTGGAATATCAAATAAAATAAAATTTTATTTGTCACATACACATGGTTAGCAGATGTTAATGCGAGTGTAGCGAAATGCTTGTGCTTCTAGTTCCGACCATGCAGTAGTATCTAACAAGTAATCTAACAATTTCACAACAACTACCTTATACACACAAGAGTAAAGGAATGAATACGAGTATGTACATATAAATATATGGATGAGCGATGGCTGACCGGCATAGGCAAGATGCAGTAGATGGTATGGAGTACAGTATATACACATATATATATATGAGATGAGTAATGTAGGATATGTAAACATTATATAAATGGCATTGTTTAAAGTGGCTAGTGATACATTATTTCATCCAATTATAATTATTAAAGTGGCTAGAGATTTGGGTCGATGGCCGAACGGCATAGGCAAGATTAAGTAGATGGTTTAGAGTACAGTGTATACATTTGATATGAGTATGTCGGATACGTAAACATTATATACAAAATTGTTTAAAGTGGCTAGTGATACATTGTTACATCCAATTCCTATGTTTAAAGTGGCTAGAGATTTAAGTCAGTATGTTGGCAGCAGCCACTCAATGTTAGTGATGGCTGTTTAACAGTCTGATGGCCTTGAGGTAGAAGCTGTTTTTCAGTCTCTCGGTCCCAGCTTTGATGCACCTGTACTGACCTCGCCTTCTGGATGATAGCGGGGTGAAAAGGCAGTGGCTCGGGTGGTTGTTGTCCTTGATGATCTTTTTGGCCTTCCTGTGACATCGGGTGGTGTAGGTGTCCTGAAGGTCAGGTAGTTTACCCCCGGTGATGCGTTGTGCAGTCCTCACTACCCTCTGGAGAGCCTTACGGTTGTGGGCGGAGCAGTTGCCGTACCAGGCGGTGATACAGCNTAAACAGGGAGTACAGGAGAGGGCTGAGAACGCACCCTTGTGGGGCCCCAGTGTTGAGGATCAGCGGGGTGGAGATGTTGTTTCCTACCCTCACCACCTGGGGCCGGCCCGTCAGGAAGTCCAGGACCCAGTTGCACAGGGCTGGGTCGAGACCCAGGGTCTCGAGCTTAATGACGAGCTTGGAGGGAACTATGGTGTTAAATGCTGAGCTGTAGTCGATGAACAGCATTCTTACATAAGTATTCCTCTTGTCCAGATTGGTTAGGGCAGTATGCAGTGTGATTGCGATTGCGTCGTCTGTGGACCTATTGGGACGGTAAGCAAATTGGAGTGGGTCCAGGGTGTCTGGCAGGATGGAGGTGATATGATCCTTGACTAATCTCTCAAAGCACTTCATGATGACGGAAGTGAGTGCTACGGGGCGATAGTCATTTAGCTCAGTTACCTTAGCTTTCTTGGGAACAGGAACAATGGTGGCCCTCTTGAAGCATGTGGGAACAGCAGACTGGGATAGGGACTGATTGAATATGTCCGTAAACACACCAGCCAGCTGGTCTGCGCATGCTCTGAGGACACGGCCAGGGATGCCATCTGGGCTGGCAGCCTTGCGAGGGTAAACACATTTAAATGTTTTTCTCACATTGGCTGCGGTGAAGGAGAGCCCGCAGGTTTTGGTAGCAGGCCGTGTCGGTGGCACTGTATTGTCCTCAAAGCGAGCAAAGAAGTTGTTTAGTTTGTCTGGGAGCAGGACGTCATGGTCCGCAACGGGGCTGGTTTTCTTTTTGTAGTCCGTGATTGACTGTAGACCCTGCCACATTCCTCTTGTGTCTGAGCCGCTGAATTGTGACTCTACTTTGTCTCTATATTGACGAATATTCCTCAACTGCATGCATCATGAATTGTTATTGCAAATAGAAGTATTATGTTCAACAACTGATATTTTCAGATATTATTTTGACAAACACACTTTAAAACACTTTGGTGCTTACAATTCATGGGCACTGTCATCTATGATCTTTGTGATACGACTTTCTTTAATCACGTACTGATGAAATTGTCACTTAATAAAAAAAAATCTTAAAGTCTACAAACGCTATACATTTATTGGATCCTATATGCTACTTTTATTATTGTCCTGTAAATGGTTCAGTGCCTATAATTTAGGCTGTGTGTAGGGCATAAAGGAGATCCCCTCTACTAGATTACAGTGATAAGGAAAACAGCATACAATTTTGGCCTGTATTCATTTGCCTATAACTAATCAGAATCCTTCAAAATGAGAAGAACCTGCCATTGAAAAGACGACTGGGTGGACATAAAGTGGAAAGGAGGGGAAATAACACACAACATGCAGCAGGACACCTTCAGCAGCGGGGTCTTTGTAATGCAGGTTTGATAGTTATATTTTCAATAATTATGGTTAGCTGTTCTGACAATTAGGTCAAAAACTCTTTTTAATTCTTTGGTGTAGATGGCCAAGGAAGTAGCACAGAACTTCCCCAACACCCCCTCCCAAATTGAAAGAGAACCTTCACAAAAACACATGGAGCTCCTGCGAAAAGAAATGGCTGAGGGTATACTAAAAATGTCTGGTATGTAATAACATTTAATTCAAAGTAAATGTAAGTTCTTTCTTTTTTTGTAGTTGTGTGGGACAACCATAGGTTCAGTTCATGCCTATGATTTCAGAGTTCAACAAAGCCAAGAACTGCTTCATGTGTGCCACTGATAAAGAACCTGGATGTGGCCCAAAGACTGACTGGGTTAGTAACTTTAAGATGTTTATAATCTTTTGACAACAGTGAAGGCATGTAAGACAATTTATGATATTACACAATGGATGTCTAATTCGTCATACTGCATTGATATTTGATATTATTTATAACGTATTACACTTTGTTTTGTTTTAGACTGAATGTTTTGCATGCCAACGGTGGTTCCATGTCCTGTGCCTAGGAATGAAGACAAAAGAGTTCAACAGAGTAAAGAACACAGACTGGAATTGCTGTCTGTTGTTGAAAATGTATGCTACACCCCATCCACACTGAAGAGGCTATGAAATGTACATCAACCAGGGATAAAGAGAAAGTTAACACTGAAATATTTCATTCTTATTTGAAGTAAAGTATGTTGTTGGAAAATATTAAAGGTCTACAATTTCTGTTTAATTTGTCAATATAAATTGTTTATTCATTGATTTACTGGCCACATTACTGTGGTTACATGTTAAGTATATGTATTGACCAGCAAACCCACTGCAGCCTACCTCACTCTCCATCCCTGCTTTGTACAATTAATTTGTATTTATTTTTATTTATTTCACCTTTATTTAACCAGGTAGGCAAGTTGAGAACAAGTTCTCATTTACAACTGCGACCTGGCCAAGATAAAGCAGAGCAGTTCGACACATACAACAACACAGAGTTACACATGGAGTAAAACAAACATACAGTCAATAATACAGTAGAAAAAAACAAATATATATACAAAGAGTACAAATGAGGTAGGATAAGGAAGGTAAAGGCAATAAATAGGCCATGGTGGCAAAGTAATTACAATATAGCATTTAAACACTGGAATGGTAGATGTGCAGTAGATGAATGTGCAATGTAGAAAAACTGGGGTGCAAAGGAACAAGATAAATAAATAAATACGGTAGGGGAAGAGGTAGTTGGTTGGGCTATTTACAGATGGGCTATATACAGGTGCAGGGGTCTGTGAACTGCTCTGACAGCTGGTGCTTAAAGCTGGTGAGGGAGATAAGTGTCTCCAGTTTCAGAGATTTTTGTAGTTCGTTCCAGTCATTGGCAGCAGAGAACTGGAAGGAGAGTCGGCCAAAGGAGGAATTGGCTTTGGGGGTGACCAGTGAGATATACCTGCTGGAGCGAGTGTTACGGGTTGGTGCTGCTATGGTGACCAGCGAGCTGAGATAAGGCGGGACTTTACCTAGCAGGGACTTGTAGATGACCTGGAGCCAGTGGGTATGGCGACGAGTGTAAAGCGAGGGCCAGCCAACGAGAGCGTACAGGTCGCAGTGGTGGGTGGTATATGGGGCTTTGGTAACAAAACAGATGGCACTGTGAAAGACTGCATCCAATTTGTTGAGTAGAGTATTGGAGGCTATTTTGTAAATTACATCGCCGAAGTCGAGGATCGGTAGGATGGTCAGTTTTACGAGGGTATGTTTGGCAGCATGAGTGAAGGATGCTTTGTTGCGAAATAGGAAGCCAATTCTAGATTTAATTTTAGATTGGAGATGTTTGATGTGAGTCTGGAAGGAGAGTTTACAGTCTAACCAGACACCTATATATTTGTAGTTGTCCACATAATCTAAGACAGAACCATCCAGAGTAGTGATGCTGGACGGGTGGACAGGTGCGGGCAGCGATCGGTTGAAGAGCATGCATTTAGTTTTACTTGCGTTTAAGAGCAGTTGTAGGCCACGGAAGGAGAGTTGTATGGCATTGAAGCTTGTCTGGAGGGTAGTTAACACAGTATCCAATTTGATTTGTAGGGGTCCAGATTTTGCAGCTCTTTCAGATCAGCTAACTGGATTTGGGAGAAGGAGAAATGGGGGAGGCTTTGGCGAGTTACTGAGGGGGGTGCAGGGCTGTTGACCGGGGTAGGGGTAGCCAGGTGGAAAGCATGGCCAGCCGAAGAAAAATGCTTATTGAAATTCATCGGTGGTGACAGCGTTTCCTATCCTCAGTGCAGTGGGCAGCTGGGAGGAGGTGCTCTTATTCTCCATGGACTTTACAGTGTCCCAGAACTTTTTAGAATTTGTGTTACAGGAAGCAAATTTCTGCTTGAAAAAGCTAGCCTTGGCTTTCCTAACTGCCAGTGTATATTGGTTCCTGACTTCCCTGAAAAGTTGCATATCACGGGGGGCTGTTCGATGCTAATGCAGAACGCCACAGGTTGTTTTTGTGCTTGTCTGTAAACAATTGTTGGAAAAATTACTTGTGTCATGCACAAAGTAGATGTCCTAACCGACTTGCCAAAACTATAGTTTGTTAACAAGAAATTTGTGGATTGGTTGAAAAACAAGTTTTAATGACTCCAACCTAAGTGTATGTAAACTTCCGACTTCAACTGTACAGTAGTAGCTCTATCTACATCAGTATAAAAGAAAGTAAACACAAAAACCCTAAACCCTTCTACCTAATTATATAGTTCCTGAGTGGTGCAGCAGTGCGTATCTCAGTGCTAGAGGTGTCACTACAGACCCTGGTTTGATCCCGGGCTGTATCACAACCGGCAGCGCACAATTGTCCCAGCGTTGCCCGGGTTAGGGGAGGGTCTGGCCGGGGTAGGCCGTCATTGTAAAATAAGAATTTGTTCTTAACTGACTTGCCTAGTTAAATAAAGGTTACATTTTTAAAATGTAAAATAGTTAATCATCATTAGGAGTGGATAGATGACAACCACTTCATTCCTTTTTAACAAGTTATTGTTGAATTCATGTCACATAATAAAGTAGCATTTAAATGGGAGCAGTCATTTAAGACATTTAGTTGATATAAGGTTTAGATTTCTTAAATCTGTTCAGTTGTAAATTGTTACATTTTCATCTTTAAATTCATGTTAAGGTTAGGCTCATATTTTATCGATGTTGTGCCATATGAAAAACCTTCAGAAAGTATTCACACCCATCTTACACATGTTGTGCTTTGCACACCTGAATTGTGCAATAGTTGCCCATTATTCTTTAAAACATACTTCAAGCTCTGTCAAGTTGGTTGTTGATCATTGGTAGACAGACATTTTCAAGTCTTGCCATAGATCTTCATGCAGATTTAAATCCAAACTGTAACTAGGCTTCTCAGGAACATTCAATGTCGTCTTCGTGAGTACCTCCAGTGTCTATTTGGAGTTGTGTTTTAGGTTATTGTCCTGCTGAAAGGTGAATCAGGCTCCCAGTGTCTGTTGGAAAGCAGACTGAATCATGATTTTGCCTGTGCTTAGCTCCATTCTGTTAAATTTTTATACAAAAAATTATACTACAAAAGTATCTATATCCACAGTAAAACAAGTCCTATATTGACATAACCTGAAAGGCCGCTCAGCAAGGAAGACGCCACTGCTCCAAAACCGCCATAACAAAGCCAGACTACGGTTTGCAACTGCACATGGGGACAAAGATTGTACTTTTTGGAGAAATGTCCTCTGGTCTGATGAAACAAAAATAGAACTGTTTGGCCATAATGACCATCATTATGTTTGGAGGAAAAGAGGGGAGGCTTGCAAGCCAAAGAACACCATCCCAACCGTGAAGCACGGGCTGGCAGCATCATGTTGTGGGGGTGCTTTGCTGCAGGAGGGACTGGTGCACTTTACAAAATAGATGGCATCATGAGGGAGGAAAATTATGTGGATATATTGAAGCAACATCTCAAGACATCAGTCAGGAAGTTTAAGCTTGGTCGCAAATGGGTCTTCCAAATGGACAATGACCCCAAGCATTCTTCTTTAAGCCACTTCCAAATGGCTTAATGACAACAAAGTCAAGGTATTGGAGTGGCCATCACAAAGCCCTGACCTCAATCCTATAGAAAATGTGTGGGCGGAACTGAAAAAGCGTGTGCGAGCAAGTAGGCCTACAAACCTGACTCAGTTACTCCAGCTCTGTCAGGAGGAATGGGCCAAAATTCACATTTCATATTCTTAAAATAAAGTGGTGATCCTAACTGACCTAAAACAGGGAATTTTTACTAGGATTAAATGTCAGGAATTGTGAAAAATGTAGTTTAAATGTATTTGGCTAAGGTGTATGGAAACTTCCGACTTCAACTGTATATCATTTTGTTCTAATTTCTTAATTTGGCAACTAGAAATCGGAGATCAAGTTTTTGTACCATGAAGAGATTATATTCTCGTTGTGTTAAATAAGTCACTATGACTGTAATTTCTAAACTTACTCCAGCCATTGTTTTAATGTTTGTAATTGGAACTTAAATTGTGTAATTGTTTAGCAAATAAAACGGGTCATCACTTAGCCTATCTGTTGGAAGGAAAATCGATTGTTTAAATATAACATTTTGGAGCTGGAAATACAGTACAATTTGAGTATACCATTACCTTGATATTAGACTGTCATAAAATTGAAATCTTAAGTACTTTGTTTTCTCTCTCTCATGCATACACAAAACTGAATTCAGCTGAGAAGGGCATTGTTTTTAATCTTCAAAGTTTCCTTGTTTGGTCCCTCTTCACTGTTTATGAGGATTTGTCATTTCCTAAGTCAAACATGCATAGTAATCAGATCGGTCACACTTACAGAAGCACGGGTTAATATGGTAGCCAATCAAATATGGTAGTAAACGAGCCTGGTTTTATAAGCGCGGATATCGACTCTGCCGCTCGAACATGCTTTAGGGGCACAGACGATAGCGCGCTGGACTTCGGGCTAGAAGGTTGAGGGTTCGAGGCCTGCTTCCTGCCTGTTTCATTACATTATGTAGTGGTGTCAAACTCAATAATTTTCAAACCTATATTGTTCTGTTATTCTGTATTCGACTGAGAAAATGGATCCATTAGCCTGACGATAGCCAATTAAATCCAATTTCTAGCTAGGCTGCTGTGGATGTATTCCATTCCTTCTTGTTTATTTCCGAAATGGCCAGTAAACTTTATCCCACAAATTAATTAAAGCGTGCAAAAATGTATTTTACAGTCGAAAGCCATCTTTAACCAGACAGCTTCTATCCATCTTGGTCCAGCCAATATATGCATTGCAATCTCCATAAAGCAGAAAAAAAGTATACTTCCAATGGCTACTTCCAATTTGAGTTGAGCAATCCCCATTCATTGCATCCGCTAACAGTAGTAAAGTAGTCAAATTTATCAAATCATTACGCAATAATTTATTAAAACATGAACAAAGTTAAATGTAATATTGGCCTACATAAAATATTGCACATACATATTTTGCAATACATAAATGTCAAACTGAACGGTTCAATTGATGAATATGTTTGCTTTTTATTTCGTTTTTAAAAGTGTGGTTCCTTTGGCATGTGTTCCTTGCTTGCCAGTTTGTTTGGAATCTTAATTGTGCTATTGAACAATATTTATGATAATTACATATCAGCCTTTTTTATCCACGTGGTTGATTAAGAGTGGGATCAGGGTGAATGGAATATAAAATATTATAGGGTTCTGAATTAAAATCGAGATATCAGGCTATGAAGTGAATTATCATCGGGATTATGAACTATTATCATATATAGGCTATCGCAACAGAATAGTCTGTTAAACATTAATGTAGGTACTATAATCATACTTGTTTAGGCCTACCGTTCTTGCTTAGTTTAACGGATTTACAAATGCATTAGGTTGGCTTGATCGCATGGTTCATATTCAAATCAATATGTTACCAAACCACAGTCTATTTTTAATCAGAATATTTATTTAGTTTTCTGTTGGGGCCTTTATCTTTTTTTATGTCGGAAATTATGTCAAATGTGGTAGTTACTTTTTAAAAATACTTAAATTAGGCCGAATCATAACTTCATAGGACGTGCGTAACTCCAAGCTGAGCGTAAATCATGTTGGCTAGTTGGTTTGCGCAAAAAATCGAATTAGGTTAAGCATGTAGTCCTAGTCTGAACAAGTGGGCCTACAGGAGATATTGTTTTTGTGGCTGTTGTCTGAGCTCAGGCCATCAGATGTCTGATCCAAATTTCACAAATGCTGTAGACTGTAGGCCTACTGTAATAAATTGTTTGAAACAACTCATGATCGAATATAAATGTCAAATTACAACATTCGTCAATTTAACAGTTAAAAAACAAAAACAATATTGTTCTCAACTTGCCTACCTGGTTAAATAAAGGTAAAATAAAGGTAAAATAAAAAAAATAAAAAAATAAAATAGCCGATGGTTATTAGACTACAACACAAATATGGCTCTGGCCAAATAAACAAAATAATTGGCTACAAAATAAAATATGAAATATATAGCCTATATAAATAAATTTGCCGCAAGTTTAGTGTTATAATACCTGGTATCTGAATGTCTATAGCCTAATGCACCGGATAGCTACCCTATCTGGTATACCAAATGAATAACAAGGAAACCCCTAGGCTAATACAGTGAGCTCCAAAGTATTAGGGCAGTGACACATGTTTTGTTGTTTGGGCTCTGTAGTCCAGCATTTTGGATTTGTAATGATACAATGTTTACAGTACAGACTGTCAGCTTTCAATTTAGAGTATGTTTAACCATATCGGTGAACCGTCTCGAAATTGCAGCACTTTTTGTACATTGTCCCACCGTTTTTAGGGACCAAAGGTATTGGGACAAATTCACTTATATGTATTAAAGTAGTACAAATGTAAGCATTTGGTCCCATATTCATAGCATGCAATGACGACATCTAGCTTGGGACTCTACAAATTTGTTGGATGCATTTGCTGTTTGTTTTGGTTGCGTTTCAGATTATTTTGGAAATGGAAATTAACGGTAAATAATGTATTGTGTCATTTTAGAGTCACATTTATTGTAAATAAGGATTACAGATAATCTTGAATATTGAATAATGATGAGTGAGAAAGTTAGAGATGCAAAAATGTAATAAATGATAAACTCCCCTGTTATTGTAATGGTGAGAGGTTAGCATGTTTTAGGGGTATGATATTTGTGCATCTGTAGCTTTCTCACTCATCATTCACGTTTAATTCAGGACAAAACATTTGTCACTGTCCCAATACTTTTGGAGCTCACGGTATATGCATTGCGACATTGACCTGTCTAAATTGATGATATATGAATTTAATGGTATTAGATTATTACACACATTTGAATATTTTGAGAAGAATAAACATTAACAATGGAGACACATAAACCAGGTCCACTCAGAGGCTGTTCAGTGAGGTCTCCTCTCTTTAATCCGGCGACACCCCCGCCGTTTTACTGAGCACAGCGGCAGAGTATGGCAAAAATACACTCTCTGACTTTTGACCTGTTGATGAGCATGTCAACTCTGAGCTCTTGCTCCTCGATCTCAGGGTGGCAGTAACAGAAGCCTGGCTATTGTGGCAGCTGAGGCAAGAGTACGGTCCATGGCTCGATGGCGCACTAACTACTGCGGCCACCGATGCTGATGTTGCTGCTGCCGCGGAACTGGCGAGGCCGGTTGGAGACTGGTAGAGACCTGGGTGCCGAAAGTTACATAGCAGCTCCTGTCGCGAGTACGGATGCGAGAGCGCACGGAAAGTGTCAAGAGGACTTATTGATGTTGGGAAAGGTGACGACGAGGCACCTGTAGCAGCCACTGCAGCTGCTGTGACGCATATGTGCGGGTAATATGGCAGGGGCAGGTGAGAGTGGAAGGGGTAAAATAGGCCAGTGGTTGCTGCGTGCGTCACGTAGGTGTAAAAGCTTGGATCCGCCGGGTGAGGCCAAGACATCGCTTGACGCTGTCGTTTATCTTTCATCCGTCTGTTCTGGAACCAAACCTAAAATATATCCATGAATACTCATCAAGTGTAGCCAAAACTTCAAAGATAGGCCTATATTGTTTTTTTTCTCATGGTTTTATAGAATATTTGGCCTTAAACTTTTCTACATGATTTGGAACACAGGGAACATGTTCACAGAAAAAAATCGGAAAAAATCAGACTGACCAAGATTCATCATTCAAAACTTAGATGAAATCCAGTTGAGTTGATATGAGTCTAGATTTTCTCAGATGGTCGGTGTGAACAGCTGTGTAAAAACGTCCTGCAGTAGACTATAGGCCTTCAGGTGATAATAATAATAATAATTTCGTTTTCAACTAGGCTTATCATGTAGATAGATAGATAGATCATTTGTAATGCAACAAAGAAACCTTAATTGTTGTTTCAGGTAGATTCAGAGATGCGGCAAATTCACACCTCCTTGGTCTTGAGACATAATTTTCCCTGTAGAACTCTTTATCCAGTATTCCTATCTGTTCCTATCTTCTCACTTGATCTGCGCTCGAGCAGCTTCCAATTGAATGACCGTTCATGCTGAAACTCGACAGGGAGGATTATCTAGTGTTTGGAGAGTTATGGTCTGAAAACCCTTAAAGCAAATTACAGTAGTGCTTGATTATCAGCTTGATGATGTGCTGGAAATTTGTTTTAATAATCATTAGCTCATTCAGAGTAGATCAATTATCAATTTTCATAGGCTTATCAGAAGTAATACATTTTAACATTAAAATGTAATCTTGACATCTCAGTACATTTCAATATATGTTGTATTATTTTACAACTATTTCATTATTTGACCGACATTTCATGGACTACTGTAGGCTTGACAAACTGTAGGCTTGACAAATTGTGCAGTGAGTTGTCATTCACAGTTGTCAAGCAGATTTTTATATTATAATAAATTGTATAAAGTTAACTTTCATGTAATTTTCTTTTTGTTGGGTACCACTAAGACTGTCAGGCGAGTGAAGCAGTGGACATCCAACCTCTACATCACTGTCTGAATACGGAGAAACTTCCGAATACGTGCTCATCTTCTCTCTGTCTTTCAAATAGGAAATCTCTGCGGGAGCGTTCGTATCAACGGTGTGATGATGCGGATTGAATATACACTCGATCTCAAACTTGCCTTTTGGTCGGCGTATTCCGCACGTCAAATCCTCAGGGCTGAGAATTTTCCAGGGTCTCCAACAAAATTTCCGATGGGCTCCGAACGACATGAGAGCCGTTTTCTCGCTGGTGGAGCTGTGAAGCCCTCACTCCTTTCTCATCCTCCCCAAGTTTTAGAGAAAAAGCCACTGCTGGCCGGCCGTATGTCACTTATCAGCATTCAATAATCTTATGACTATTTGAATATGGATGAATACAATTGCAGCCTAATTTAAATAGTATACTTTGTATCTGAAGTATACAGTTTTATGTCCACTAAGCATTTATTTAAATAAAGGTTAAATAACAATAAATAAATGTAATACTTCTTTGTTGAGCTTCATGGAAAGCATCCAGGTAGTCTGAAAGATCAGTGAAGACTGACTCAGGTTAGAGCAGATCAGACACATCAAGTTCTCACCATTGCTTTTGGTTTTGGGCTCATGGTTTGCAAGTGCATGCTCAATATTAATACCTCAGAAATTGATTATAGATTGAAAATAGCCTGATCTCCCAGTCCTGCAATACTTATCCAGATGTGGGGTCCAGATAGAACGTGACTGAGCACATAAAGCACAATCTTTGGCGCCCCCAAGAGTGTAATCTGAAATGGGGGGCCCAACCTCCATACACTGGGGGGGAAAGGGGAAAAGATTGGCAACCAACACATTTTAATCAGCAGGCAAAGGTTATTCAAACACAGGTTACTATTTACTAACTAAAACACTAGAATATATTTACATTTACTAACCTTTGCATGCTCATAGTTGGTTCAAATCACATTATGCACACCAGATGATTCATCAGTGTCCTTTTGACTACTAAACATAGAAACCTGCTATTTTCACAGATGTTGATGTTGGGGTGCAGTGCTGGAGATTTAGTTTTTGAAATAGGGTGGAATTTACCTTGAAGGACAGTGACCCATGCACCAGCTCTAGGCCCCAAGGCCCTCAGTCAGCCCTGCATCAGAGAGAGCAAGTTAGCCCCCAAAAAAGGGAATAGACAGAGCAGCAACATCCACAGAGGCTGACACTGCCCCTCTGAAAGACAGTGCCACTGACTCAGTCACTCACACTCCAGACTGCACTGGGGACCTGGGCCTTCACATGGACCTTAACAGTATTTTGTGCAACTTTAATTTTGGCCTGACAAGTCGAGGGACTATTATTTTGGCATTAGAAATTTGAGGACTTTTATTTTGATATGGCAAATCAAGAGATTTATTTTGAAATCGAAAATCGCTGTGACTTATTGCTAATGCTCCCCAATTTTTTGTTGGCTTGATGCAAGTTCCTTCCCTGGCTGATGCGCAGACCACATGCACAGCGAGACAGTTTTGTTTTTTGCCCTAGCAAGGTTATTCAAATAATGATTCAGATGATTCAATTAATCAAAGTTAGATGATGAGTTGGTTATTTGAATCAGCTGTATGGTGCTAAGGCAAATACCAAAAAGTGTACCTAGGGGGTGCCACGGGACCGAGTTTGGGAAATCCTGTATAGAGTGGGTGCATTGATTGGTTCTCTCATACATTCTTTTCCTCTTAAACGTTGAGACCCCTCGCTGTTTGGATTGTTTGTGGCTGTGTGTTTGTGGGTGTTTGAGTGAGACATAGAGGAGAACCAAACAGTAAAAGCCCCCCTTCATTATCGATGCATCACGCCCACAACATCAACACGAGTTCCCAGGCATCAAAGCGTTAGCCAGGCAAGAAAGTTCCAGTCATTAAATTCAGATTTATTTTACAACAGTGAGATGAAACTGCCAAAACACCATACTTGTAACATTGTACATAAGAATTGCATAACAAGATTTTGATCTAAATTTGAATGTGAAAAAGTTGATCTGTAATCATAAAACAGAGGAATTGTATTTGCAGAATTTGTATACAATTTTATCCAATTCTTATGTTGTCAATGTTAGTTTTAAGTTTGCAATCCATCTCTTACACCTGAACATTTTTATTATCCTTACATTCTTTCAATCCTTTGGCAGATATCTGACTCCATGCTAGCAGCGCCTTGAGGTGAATGAGAAAGACCAGTAACCAGAGAGTTGTTGGTTTGACTACCACGAAGAACCAATCAAGGCGCACTAACATTTTAAATAGATGGAATTGAGGACGTAAAGACTGAAACTTGGCATGACACCGAAGTCAAGACCAAGAAACTCCTGGCAGATCAATTCAAACTGGACCCTAAACTCATTGAGGCGCATATGAATGGCACTTTCTTCCCAGATGGACAGCCCAGATCTATAGTGGTGAAACGTCTCAGGTTCAAAGACAAGGAGGAGGATAGCCAAGTGTTTGAAGGGAACCAAAATCTTTATCAATGAAGACTTCTCCCAAAAGGTACTCCTCAAAAGAAAAGGAACTGCTGCCATTACTAAGTGATGAATGAAAAAAAGGCAACATCACATACCTAAAGTATGATCAGCTGGTCGTTCACCCCTCCTCTCGTAGGCCTATGGTAAGTGACTCTGCTATATTCAACTGATTTGACACACACACACACACACACACACACACACACACACACACACACACACACACACACACACACACACACACACACACACACACACACACACACACACACAGTGCACCCCTATTGATAAAACTAACATAAATGTATGGTTGTATTGAACATGTGAGGCATGCACTTCTATGTTTCCATTCCATTATCTGGAGGATTGCAACTGTGTATCTTTCTTAGTTGGGCAGGATATTAACTTCTTAGGGAGCGGCTGCATAGATGACGGTTTTGGAGAGTCTGGCATGCCCAAAGTAAAATGCCTGCCACTCAGGCCAAGAAAATAGGATATGCACATAATTAGTACTATTGGATAGGAAACACTCTGAAGTTTCTAAAGGTGTTAAAATAATGTATGTGAGTATAACAGAACTGATATAGCAGGCGAAAACCCGAGGAAAATCCATACGGATGTTTTTTGTAGATGACCTTCTCCAAGTTGCCTATTGCATACAATGTTATGTAGGACTGAGACTGCAGTACCTATGGCTTCCACTAGATGTCAACAGTCTTTATACAAAGACTGGAAGTTCTAGGAGTAAGCAGAACGGATAGGAAGAGGAAATAGTCAGGGGACCACTTTTGTAAACAAGGTTTGACGCGCGTGAGATTGTGAGCACGCCCCAGTTTATTTTTCTTTCCTATTGTTCACGTTATCGTCCGGATGAAATATTACAGTAAATATACATAAAAGGATACCTAAGGATACATTAAAAATGATGTTTGATTTGTTTGTAGAAAGTGTATAGGCATAATTTGAACGTGTTCTCTTCACGGTTCAATGGGCGACTCAACGGTGGATTTTAAATGAACATAACACGCCAACCAAATGGAGATTTATGGATAAAATAAATGACTTTTTCTAACAAAAGAACCATTGGATGTCTTCGTTGGACACTCCGGAAGCACTCAGCAGAAGTTCTTCGAAAGGTAAGGGATTTGTTTTAGCTGTGATATGTTTTGTGTGACCCGTGCTGGTTTATGAATTTATGCTAATGCATAAATATTAGAGGTGCTATCCTCAAACAATCAAATGTTGTGCTGTCGCCGTAAAGCCTTTTTGAAATCTGACAATGCTGTGATATTGCCAAGAAGCAGAGCTTTTGATGGCTATGCAACACTTGTATATTGATGAATGTTCAATAATTAAACTTTTGGATTTTGAATTTGGTGCCTGGTAGTGTCGGGAGTGTCCCGCCGGCACCCCGCTGCTCCCTTTAACAGAGGCACAGAAAGAATATTCCTTGTGTAAATAGCAACACCACCACCTTTGCCTTTCTTATCAGCCCTAAACACATTGTAACCATCCATAGAAACCTCAGAGTCCAGGGTTTTATCAGTTAACTAGGTCTCAGATACAATAAAAATATCAGGGTCTGCCTGAAAGGCCCAGATCTTGACATTTATCAATTTTAGGTAATAAACTACAAATATTAAGATGTAAAAATGTCAAACCTTTACTGCATTGAAAATCATACGGAGTTTCAATACAAGTCAGATTACTTTGAGATTTCAGAACAACAGCAGACTCAAAGATTGGATTATACCTATTAGGAAAATAAAACAAAGTAGAAATAGCAATTACATTTCTTCGGTTAGCACAATTTGGCATGTCACCACTTTCACAACATGTGGAACTCTCATAGAGACCAAAGACAGGATGGAAAAAACGGACTTACATGTAATGCTAATATTGTCCTCACATCAATTTAGTTGACCAAGAACCTTTACAATGTTTGACGACAACATCCAGGAGCCATCGGTCTTCCACAAAGTAGCCAGGCCTATTCCAGAAGGACCCAAAACTGTCAACGAAGGACATACCCGAGTCCTTGGTCAGATGCATTTACCATTGGTGAAGAGACCAAAGACGGCTAAAACACTCACAGCAGCGAGGAGATGGAATTGTGCCCGAGACAATTACATGTCCTGCTCATTTCTGAGCATTCTCCAAGTTGTAAGAATTTGTCTCTTAGCTTTACAGATTTCACACGCATAATATCATTTGAACCAATATGCAAAACAACTGATTTCAGAGCATGAATCTGTTTCTTGATGGTAGGCATGATTTCTAATAAATCCAATACCTTAGCTCCAGGAAAACAAAGTGTACGGGTATTTCAGACATCCACCGATCTAACCACGGAGCTTCCCGTAATAATGGTTGATGGCTGTTGTCCATTTAGAGCAGGAGCCCTCAGCCCAACCCTAGCCTTATTAGGGGCTCCTCTAACTCGCTCCCCACAAATTATAGGAATAGCAGAGCCAACCGTATACCCCGGTGAAGCAGAACCCACCTCAGTCATCACAATGTTGGTCGATACCGAAGGAACCTCAGACGCTCCGAGTGAAGATGGAGCTGGGACATTAGGCTCCAGAGCAGTGAAGCTATTCGATGACGACAGCCCCTTCATGAATCCCTTCTCACCGCAGAGGGCTCAGAAAGTGGAGGATGCCGCCATCGACTTCTGCAATGAATTGCGACATGTCTCTCTGTCCAGCTAGACAGGTCCAGGAGAGGATTATCCCGTGATTCAGCAACAAAGGTCCTGCCGACTCCATTCTCCGTCAGGGAGCGATCACTTCCGAGCAGCAGCCAGTCCACCTGCCCGAAGGTGAGACTCCCATCAGCCCAGCATGATGCACAGCCCTCAGAGTGGAGGAAAAAATAGAAATTTGCAGGTCTTGGCTTTCCCAGTAGCCTATGCAATTCAGCTAGTTGTATACCCCGCTGACCTGAACCTGGACTCTGATGACCAGATTGTTGGGTTTGTGGATTGTTACCAGACAGTGCTGAGACTATACCATTACTAGCTATACCCCTCATTGCTCATGAAATATTGATGTGGACCAAAAAAGGTAACCTTACAGACAGAGAGCTTAATTGCATTGAGGATAATGTGTTTTATATGAGAATATTTGATTTTAATAATCACAACTCTGTGCCCACGCAACCAATCACCCTGGCCTACTCTCGGGTTATTTTTGTTATATAGCAAATGGAACCGGTCTCCAGTTGGTAGAAAGTCATTATAGGTATAGCTTTTCTGTCGACAATAACCTTACCCTGCCCTTACTGTTGAGAAATAGAACATTCCACCCTAACATGTCGTTGGGAATACGTTATAAACTTAAGAATGTCAGTGTGTATGCTAAACCTACTTCCTCAGTAAGTGGAAATATTTATGTGTGTGGGGGGAAAGCCTACTATTATCTGCCTACAAATTGGTCAGGATCATGCTATGCTGCCCATGTTGTTCCTGCCGTGCATGCTACCCCAGTACCCCTAACACGCTGCCCAAACCGGACACGTCGCGTGCGCGAGCGTTGCAAAATAAATATACACATGCATGCTATTCAATCATTGCGCCAACGAGCTAAAATAGAAGTTGATTCTATTTGTGACGCAGAACGCGATGCAAGTCCTGCCTCTCCCATCTCCTCATTGGCTTTTAGAAGCAAATACCCACGTGCCATCTTCTTATTTGTTATACCCACGTGGGTGATTGAAAGATGAACTGAGGTCGGTTGTGGTAATACACCTTATTATGAAAGTTAGTTGCCAATCGCCATATAAAGTCCAAAGAAGAAAATGTGTGGATTGTTTGTCAGAGTAGAGGACCTTGTGCATTTCAGGTAAAATAACGTCTCAATGTTTATACACAGGACAAATTAGCTATCAACAGCAAGCTAGCTAGCCTCTCAGGGATCACTGCACAACTTGACCGTTTTGGAGAGCCTGGCGTGCCCAAAGTAAAATGCCTCCCATTCAGGCCCAGAAAATAGGATATGCACATATTTGGTACCATTGGATAGGAAACACTCTGAATTTTGTAAAACTGTTAACCATTTGTCTGTGAGTAAAACAGAACGGATATGGCAGGCAAAACCCCGAGGCATTTCTGTCCTGGAGAAAGTGGTTTTCACAGAGTGCCTCATTTGGAACCCCTCCCTCATGAAAATGCCCATATAAGGGCATATGAATGCAGTACCTATCGCTTCCTCTGGATGTCCACAGTCTCGAGAAAGTGTTTTGATTCTGTTCAGATGAAGTAGAGCAGAGAAGAAGAGGGAATAAGGAAGTGCCTCTTTGGAAGTCTATAGTAGTGGGCGCGCGCTCTTGGGAAGCGCGCACTGTGTTTTCCTCCGTCTGTAGAGCTCAGTTTATATTCCGGTTGATTTATTATAGTAAATATACGTAAAAGTGTTCCTAAGGATACATTTAAAATGATGTTTGATTGTTCTTGGACAAGTTTATAGGTATAAGTTGAACGAGTTCTAGTCACGTTTCAATGGAGGTGTGGACGCTGTAGTATCTGATTATAACGCGCGAACCAAATGGAGATTTATGGATATAATACATTACTTTTTCTAACAAAAGAACCATGGATTGTCTTCGTTGGACACTTAGGAAGACCTCAGCAGAAGTTCTTCAACAGGTAATTGATTTGTTTTTGCTGTGAAATGTGTTATGTGTGTGCCACGCTGGCTAATGAATTCATGGCTATGAGAAAGTATGTGAGGTGCTGCCCTCAAACAATCAAATGTAGTGCTTTCGCCGTAAAGCCTTTTTGAAATCTGACAACGCTGTGATATTGCCAAGAAACAGAGCTTTTGATGAGTATGGAACACTTGTATATTGGTGGATGTTTAATAATTCAACTTTTGGATTTTGAATTTGGCGCCTCACATTTCACCTGGTAGTGTCGGGAGTGGGGCGCTAGCGCCCCAGTGATCCCTGAGAGGCTAGCTAGATAGGACAAATTAGCTAGCAACTGCAAGCTAGCTAGCTAAATTGCTATAAATGTTTAATGCTTTTCGACCTGTCCCAAAATTAATATAATTGGTTTCCGGGTTTATTTCGATATTTCAACCTGCGTGTCGTGATTGCATTTGGTGTGGGGGGACAAAATCAATTTGCTCACGATGGTGCACGCAGTTTGGGCATGGTGTAAATCACCCTTTCTCCCACTTGTATAGGAGGACCATTGTAGCTGGGCCTGCAAAAAAAATCTGCATTAATTCCCAATTATGGTATGACAATTGTGCGTGATTCGGTTAGAAAACGAGCAAATTACTAATTAACTGCTGAACTTGTGGCTTTGCGTACTATTGTCTTATAGAATAGATTGGCTTTGGATATTCTCCTAGCATCTAAGGGAGGCACCTGTGCGGTGATGGGTCATGAATGTTCTGTCTGATTTCGTGCCTGACAACCTTGATGAGGAGATTGTGTGAGACAACAGAAGTGCTGTCAAATCAAATCAAACTTTGTCACATGCGTCAAATACAACAAGTGTAGACCTTAATGTGAAATGCTTACTTACAAAGTAAAAAATAAAATTAACACAATAACATAACAATAACAACCCGCTCCACTACAGTCCCGTTGACGCTAATGGGGGCCTGTTCAGCTCCTTTGTCTTGCTCACATTGAGGGAGAGGTTGTTGTTCTGGTACCACTGCCAGTTCTCTCACCTCCTCCCTATAGGCTGTCTCATCGCTATCGGTGATCAGGCCTACCACTGTTGTGTCATCAGCAAACTTAATGATGGTGTTGGAGTCGTGTTTGGCCACGCAGTCGTGGGTGAACAGGGAGTACAGGAGGGGACTAGGTACACACCCCTGAGGGGCCACAGTGTTGAGGATCAGCGTGGCAGACATGTTTTTGCCTACCCTTACCACCTGGGGGCGGCCCGTCAGGAAGTCCAGGATCTAGTTGCAGAGGGAGGTGTTTAGTCCCAGGGTCCTTAGCTTAGTGATGAGCTTCATGGGCACTACGGTGATGAATGATGAGCTGTAGTCAATGAACAGCATTCTCACATAGGTGTTTCTTTTGTCCAGGTGGTAAAAGGCAGTGTGGAGTGCGATTGCGTCATCTGTGGATCTGTTGGGGTGGTATGCGAATTGGAGTGGGTCTAGGGTATCCAGGAGGATGCTGTTGATGTGAGCCATGACCAGCCTTTCAAAGCACTTCATGGCTACTAACGTGAGTGCTATGGGGCAGTAATAATTTAGGCAGGTTACCTTCGCTTCCTTGGGCACAGGGACTATGGTGGTCTGCTTGAAACATGTAGGCATTACAGACTCAGTCAGGGAGAGGTTGAAAATGTCAGTCAAGACACTTGCCAGTTGGTCTGCGCATGCTTTGAGTACACGTCCTGGTAATCCATCTGGCCCCACGGCTTATGGAATGTTGACCTGTTTAAAAGTCTTGCTCACATCGGCTACCGAGAGCATTATCACATAGACATCCAGCACAGCTGGTGCTCTCGTGCATGCTTCAGTGTTGCTTGCCTCGAAGCGAGTATAAAAAGGCATTTAGCTTGTCTGGTAAGCTCGTGTCACTGGGCAGCTCGCATCTGGGTTTCCCTTTATAGTCCGTAATAGTTTTCAAGCCCTGCCACATCCGACAAGCATCAGAGCCGGTGTAGTAGGATTCAATCTTAATCCTTTATTGACGCTTTGCTTGTTGGGCATAGGGGGATTTATTATAGGCATCCGGATTAGTGTCCCTCTCCTTGAAAGTGGCAGCTCTAGCCTTTAGCTCGATGCGGATGTTGCCTGTAATCCATGGCTTCTGGTTGGCATATGTAAGTACGGTCACTGTGGGGACGACGTTGTCGATGCACTTATTGATGAAGCCGATGACTGAGGTGGTATACTCCTCAATGCCATTGGATGAATCCCGGAACATATTCCAGTCTGTGCTAGCAAAAGACTTGTAGCGTAACATCCGCGTCATCTGACCACTTCTGTCTTGAGTGAGTCACTGGTACTTCCTGCTTTAGTTTTTGCTTGTAAGCAGGAATCAGGAGGATAGAATTATGACCAGATTTGCCAAATGGAGGGCGGGGGAGAGCATTGTATGCATCTCTGTGTGTGGAGTAAAGGTGGTCTAGAGTTTTTTTCCCTCTGGTTGCATGTGACATTTGGTAAAACTGATTTAACTTTGTCTGCATTAAAGTCCCCTGCCACTAGGAGCGCAGCTTCTGGGTGAGCATTTTCTTGTTTTCTTATGGCCTTATAGAGTTGGTTGAGTGCGGGTCTTAGTGCCAGCATCGATCTGTGGTGGTAAATATATGGCTAAGAATAATATAGATGAGAACTCTCTTGTTAGATAGTGTGGTCTACAGCTTATCATAAGGTTCTCTACCTCAGGCGAACAATACCTCGAGACTTCTTTAATAGTAGGCATTACGCACCAGCTGTAATTGACAAAAGGACAGACACCCCCACCCCTTGTCTTACCAGACGGAGCATCTCTGTTCTGCCGGTGCATTGAAAACCCCTCCAGCTCTATATTATGTGTCGTCGTTCAGCCACGGCGACGTTCAGCCACGATAAGATATTACAGTTCTTAATGTCCCATTGGTAGGGTAATCGTAGGTTATCAATTTTATTTTCCAATGATTGCCACTCCATAAGGCTGGGGATTCAAATGATCTTGACAACTATCGCCCCATTTCAAGTCTCACCTTGTTTAGCAAAAATTCTTGAATCCTTGGTTAATGAACAAATTTGTTCCATTATATCTAATAAATGTATTCTTAATATAAACCAATCAGGGTTTAGGCTTGGGCATAGTACTACCACAGCAACCACGCTAGTTGTTAATGATCTTGTCAATGACTTGGATGCTAAAAAGAGCTGTGCTGTTGATCCTTCTGTTTTGCTGAATAAATGATCAAGAGTAGGCTTGGGATATACAGCCTGTAAAAGGTTTCAGAATTATCTTAGCGACAGGCCATCTTCAGAATTTCTTGAGATTCTAAAAAGCTGTTCCTCAGGGTTCGATTTTGGGTCCATTATTGTTCACTTTGTATATTAATGACATAGGAAACACTTAATTCTTGTAGCATTCATCTCTATGCGGATTACATAATTTTGTATTCCTGTGCCACCTCAGTGCAGCAGGCCATTTGTGAACTTCAGCATGACTTTGATTCAATTCAGAAATCACTTACAGATCATAGATTAGTGTTAAATACAAGTAAAACCAAGCTCATGCTGTACTCTAGGTCACAAAATGTTGATCCTGAGGACCTGCATATTTGAGCTATAAATGGAGCCCAAATTGAGCTTCTTTCTCAATATAAGTACCTGGGTGCCTAGATTGATGACAAGTTATCCTTCGTAACGCATATCAAAAATCTGACTAAGAAACTAAGATCCAAGTTTTTTTTATATTGAAATAAATCATGCCTTAGTATTAAAAATAGGAGAAATATTGTTCAAGCAACGTTTCTCCCTGTATTGGATTTTGGTGAAATTGTTTACATGCATGCGGCAACCTCTTGGACGCAGTCTACCATTCCGCAATAACTTTTATCACAGGGGACAATTTTAGGACTCATCATTGTAGTCTGCAAAAATGTGGGATGGACCTCTCTAAGAAGAGAGCTGCATTCTCTTTTATTTATTTACAAAGCAATCTTACAGAAACTCCCTCCATAAGTAACTTCATTAATTAAGATAATAATAAGAAGTTACCAAACCTGTTTATAGGAATGGATAACACTAGAGATCCCTTCGGTCTTAACAGATTAAGGAAAATCCGCTAATTTGTGGAACAATATGCAGAGTTCACTGCAGCTAGATGTACTGGTGCCACTAAGGCAGTTTAAATTATTGATTGAGGACCTCTATGTAAACTCAGCAAAAAAAGAAATGTCCCCTTTTCAGTCTTTCAAAGATAATTCATAAAAATCCAAATAACTTCACAGATCTTCATTGTAAAGGGTTTAAACACTGTTTTCCATGCTTGTTCAATGAACCATAAACAATTAATGAACATGCACCTGTGGAACGGTCATTAAGACACTAACAGCTTACAGACGGTAGGCAATTAAGGTCACAGTTATGAAAACCTAGGACACTAAAGAGGCCTTTCTACTGACTCTGAAAAACACCAAAAGAAAGATGCCCAGGGTCGCTGCTCATCTGCGTGAACGTGCCTTAGGCATGCTGCAAGGAGGCATGAGGACTGCAGATTTGGCCAGGGAAATAAATTACAATGTCCATACTGTGAGACGCCTAAGATAGTGCTACACGCACTATCCCTCCATCAGTGCTCAGACTGTCCGCAATAGGCTGAGAGAGGCTGGACTGAGGGCTTGTAAGGCCTGTTGTAAGGCAGGTCCTCACCAGACATCACCGGCAACAACATCGTCTATGGGCACAAACCCACCGTCGCTGGACCAGACAGGACTGGCAAAAAGTGCTCTTCACTGACGAGTTGCGGTTTTGTCCCACCAGGGATGATGGTCGGATTCGCGTTTATCGTCGAAGGAATGAGCGTTACACCGAGGCCTGTACTCTGGAGCGGGATTGATTTGGAGGTGGAGGGTCTGTCATGGTCTGGGGTGGTGTGTCACAGCATCATCGGACTGAGCTTGTTGTCATTGCAGGAAATCTCAACACTGTGCGTTACAGGGAAGACATCCTCTTCCCTCATGTGGTACCCTTCCTGCAGGCTCATCCTGACATGACCCCCCCAGCATGACAATGCCACCAGCCATATTGCTCGTTCTGTGCGCAATTTCATGCAAGACAGGAATGTCAGTGTTCTGCCATGGCCAGCGAAGAGCCCGGATCTCAATCCCATTGAGCACGTCTGGGACCTGTTGGATCTGACGGTAAGGGCTAGGGCCATTCCCCCCAGAAATGTCCGGGAACTTGCAGGTGCCTTGGTAGAAGAGTGGGGTAACATCTCACAGCAAGAACTGGCAAATCTGGTGCATTCCATGAGGAGGAGATGCACTGCAGTACTTAATGCAGCAAGTGGCCACACCAGATACTGACTGTTACTTTTGATTTTGACCCCCCTTTGTTCAGGGACACATTACTCCATTTCTGTTAGTAACATGTCTGTGGAACTTGTTCAGTTTATGTCTCAGTTGTTGAATCTTGCTATGTTCATACAAATATTTACACATTAAGTTTGCTGAAAATAAACGCAGTTGACAGTGAGAGGACATTTCTTTTCTTGCTGAGTTTAGTTGAATGTGATTGCTTTTATTAAATGTTTATTTTTGTTAATTGTGTGCGGAATTATATTGTTTTATACACGTGTATATTTTAATATTCTGTTTTTATTGTAATGTGTACAGGGCTCTCTTGTAAAACAGATTTTTTATCTCAATGTGACTCCCTGTTTAAATAAAGGTTAAATATATATATTTTTTTTAAATGGAATGTTAGCAAGTAGAATTGATGGCAGTGGGAGTTTACTCGCTCGCCTACAGATTCTCAAAAGGCAGCCCGATCGGAGTCCTCTTTTCCTCTGTCTTTTCTTCACGCAAATGCTGGGGATCTGGGCCTGTTCCCGGGAGAGCAGTATATCTTTCGCGTCGGACTCGTTAAAGGAATAAGCTTTTTCCATCTTAACTCTACCCCTTCATTGGGGATACAGACACATTTATTAAACATAAGAATGTGTGAGTTTTTGTCACAACCCGGCTCGTGGGAAGTGACAAAGAGCTCTTATAGGACCAGGGCACAAATTATATCATAATAATCAATAATTCTGCTCTCTATTTAGCCATCTTACATATAAAACTTTATTCGTTCATCAAAAATGGTGAATAACTCACCACAGGTTAATGAGAAGGGTGTGTTTGAAAGGATGCACATAACTCTGCAATGTTGTATTGGAGTCTTGTCTTATTTTCCACACAGTCTGTGCCTGTATTTAGTTTTCATGCTAGTGAGGGCCGAGAACCCACTCTCACATAGGTACGTGGTTGCCAAGGGCATCAGTTTCGATTTGCCAAGGCAGGATACTCTGAGCACAGCACTATCCAGAAATCTGGCAAAGGATTCTGATTAAATTCAATTTTCACAGAACCGCTGGTTGCAATTTCGAAGAGGCTCTCTTGTTCAGATATCGGTAAGTGGACTGGAGGCAGGGCATGAAAGGGATAACGAATCCAGTTGTTTGTGTCATCCATTTCAGGAAAGTACTTGCGTAATTGCGCACCCAGCTCACTCAGGTGCTTCGCTAAATCACATTTGACATTGTCCGTAAGCTTGAGTTCATTTGCACAAAAAAAATGATGGAAAGACCTGTGTTTTGTCCTCTTAAGGATCGGACCCTTTTTCAATTTTCGCCTAAAATGACATACCCAAATCTAACTGCCTGTAGCTCAGGACCTGAAGCAAGGACATGCATATTCTTGTTACCTTTTGAAAGGAAACACTTTGACATTTGTGGAAATGTGAAATTAATGTAGAAGAATATAACACAATAGATCTGGTAAAAGATAATACAAAGAAGAAAATGGTGTTTAGGAATCTAGGCGCAATTGAGACTTTAGCCACTAGACTTTAGCCACTAGTATGTGAAACGTTTTAGACTGATCCAATGAACCATTGTATTCCTGTTAAAAATGTTGTATCAAGACTGCCCAAATGTGCCTAATTGGTTTATTAATGCATTTAAGTTAATAACTGAGCACTCTCCTCAAACAATGGCATGATATTCTTTCACTGTAATAGCTACTGTAAATTGGACAGTGCAGTTAGATTAAAATAGATGTAAGCTTCCTGCCCATATCAGATATGTCTATGTCCTGGGAAATGTTCTTGTTACTTAAAATGTCATGCTAATCACATTAGTGCACATTAGCTCAACTGTCCCATGGGGGGTGGGGCAAACCTGTAGAGGTTAACTTCTTAGGGAGCGGCTCCCGAGGTGATGGTTTTGGAGACTGGTGTGCCCAAAGTAAAATGCATGCCACTCAGGCCCAGAAAATAGGATATGCACATAATTAGTACTATTGGATAGGAAACACTCTGAAGTTTCTAAGAGTGTTAAAATAATGTATGTGAGTATAACAGAAGTGATATAGCAGGCGAAAAAACCTGAGGAAAATCCATACGGATTTGCATTTTTTTTTGTAAATGACCATCTTCTCCATTGTGCCTATTGCACACAATCTTATGTAGGACTGAGACTGCAGTACCTATGGCTTCCACTAGATGTCAACAGTCAACAGTCAAAGACTGGGAATTTTATGCGTTTTGTGAGACCCGTGTTGGGTTATGGATTTATGCTAATGCATAAATATTAGAGGTGCTACCCTCAAACAATCAAATGTAGTGCTTTCGCCGTGAAGCCTCTTTGAAATCTGACAGCGCTGTGATATTGCCAAGAAGCAGAGCTTTTGATGACTATGCAACACTTGTATATTGATGAATGTTTAATAATTCAACTTTTGGATTTTGAATTTGGCGCCTCACATTTCACCGGGTAGTGTCGGATGATACATCATTGATAATGTATCCTTAGGAACACTTTTATGTATATTTACTATAATATTTCAACCGGATTATAAACTGGACGATAGGAAAGGAAAAAACCACAGTGCGCGCGAGCCCGAGGACGCACTTCCTCTTCTGTTTACATCCGATGACTAGTTCGAAATTCTTCTTCTATTACCATCCAGAGCAACCTAACATCACCAAACACTGTCTAGAGACTGTTGACATCCAGTGGAAGCAATAGGTACTGCAATCTTACTCCCATATATGGCTGTTTTCAATAGGGAGGGGTTCAAAATGAGGCAATGTGTCAAAAACACTTTTTCCAGGACAGAAATTCCTCGGGTTTTCGCCTGCTATATCAGTTCTGTTATACTCACAGACAATATTTGAACACTCTTAGAAACTTCAGAGTGTTTCCTATCCAATAGTACTAATTATGTGCATATCCTAGTTTCTGGGCCTGAGTGGGAGGCATTTTACTTTGGGAACGCCAGACTCTCCAAATCCGACACCTCAGCTGCTCTCCCAAAGAAGTTAAAGTTTTCTTTACTGACCATAATTTTCACTTGTCTGACCTCTTGCATGATGAGTTTCTCACACGTCTGGCCTATCTGGGTGATGTTTCTTCTCGCCTGAATGATCTGAATCTAGGATTACGGGGACTCTCCGCAACTATCTTCAAAGTGCGGGACAACATTGAGGCTTTGATTAAGAAGTCGAAGCTCTTATCTGTCTGCATTAACAAAGTTAACCATTTTCACCTTAGTGTCCAAAACGTCTTTCAAGCTGTCAGCCATTCTAGTGGCAGCAAGAGCCTCTCGGTGGATGCTGCAGTGTACTAAGTGGCGTCGGGAGCAACTGCTTGCACGCGCGTTACCACTCCACTATGTCTCCCTGTCATGGCTTTTGTGCCATCAGTACAGATACCAACATCTTGACCACCAAAGTCCATTCGATGTCACAAAGCTGTCCAGTACTTTAAGAATATCCTTTCCTGTTGTCTTGGTTTCCAGTGGTTTGCAGAAGAGGATGTCTTCCTTAATTACCCCCATAAACATAAGACATATACCAGCTGTGCCAGGCCCGCAACGTCTGTTGACTCATCCAGCTGTGACGCATAGAATTCACTGACTTATCTGCGAAGCAGTAATTATTAAAAAAAATCTCCTGCCATGTCACTGATGCGTCGTGAAACAGTGTTGTTTGATGAAGGCATTGTCTGTATAGTTTTGCTTGCCTTTTCACCCCAGCATTGTCCCAGCCATATCCATGGCAGCAGAAAGAATTAAGTCCTCCACAATAGTATGGGGCTTGCGTGTTCTAGACACTCGGTACATCACCATATAAGATGCTTCTAGCCTCTTCTTATTAATAGTATCTATTGCTTTTTTACATGTCTTACTACTCGAAAATTGTCTTAATTCTCGCTCAAAAAAACTCCCGTGGCTTATTTTTTCTGCGCAAGAGTAAAGGTTTCATCGAGTTGTGAGGTAGTACTTTTGCACATATAACACACTGTGGCTCAGGAATATAAGTGAACCCTCATCATATTTGCGCCTCCTCAATGGTCCAACGTCCAGGTCTGTTGTTTGGTGCTTTCCCGGGTAAGGGAGCAGTAGCTCTTCGGCTGCATCAGATTCACAACTGTCAGTGTCCATGCTAGCTGGGCTAGCAACAAATGTAGAATTACTGATGCTAGCATTTGACGTGCTCATGGAAGCAGAACAACTTGTGTCATTGACAGGTGTAGTACTGCTGGTAGTAGCAGTACTACCAGTGCAGCTGGTATGTGTCTCTATGGACACGGGCCTTATTTTTTTTCCACCATTAATCAATTTTCGAGCAAACGGAATTAGCAGCAGCTACGTTTGGCTACATACGGACTATTAGTGGAATTCCCGCGAGAGAGTAACGGTTGGATTTTAATTATTTGACTAGGCTACCTGTATTTGACATCGTGTTGTTATTTCACTCTACACTAGATGGTAAAAAAAAAATTTGGGCAGTGAAACAAGGATACTCAGGCGAGAAAAACATCACCCAAATATATAGCCCCGTTGGAAAATCTAAATCACATTTTTTGGGGCATACCACTGGGGGTACGCGTACCCCAGTTAGGGAATAGCCGCTCACGGACAAGATGACATATCAATATATTCGCCTATATTGACCCCCCCAAAAGGAAACGCTAATTAGCTACTAATATAAAGAACTACAAATGTCATGATGATCTGGACAAGACTGACGAATTGAGGCAAAGGTAAGAATCTCTGGATTAACTATTTAATGTTAGTTAAATGCAGCAATGAATAAATTGACAACATTTCTTTAAATGCACAATTCTGTAAATTGTCTTGTGGAAGTTTTAAACTGACACAATATCTGTTAGCAAAGGTGTCAGCTCAAGATGACGTGCAGGAGCTTGCAGTGATTTGTAGTTTTGCATGATATCTACTTTGATGCTAATTAGCATTTTCAAATCTGAGAGTAAATAGAGCTGCATATATGGATAAAAATAACCTTGTCCAAGAGAGATTTACATGGTTATCAAATTAGCACGCCAGAGCAAGCCTACACTAAACACAGCCCTTATTTTAAGTTTTTTGAAAATGAATGGTGAAAAAACAATTGGAACAATTTCCATGTTTTGACCACTAAGTTTTATGGGTTTAATAACAGCTCCACTGTGGGGCTCTATTCCTCCAGAATTAAGATCATGGTCTTCATTAGAAACCAAGTGCCTACTGGCACTGTGGTCAGATGCCACAGTCCAATCGAAATTAGATAACGCATATAGAAATAAAGATATTTATGATGAGATATTTTGAGCTCCCGAGTAGCGCAGTGGTCTAAGGCACTGCATCTCAGTGCTTGAGGCGTCACTAGACACCCTGGTTCGATTTAAGGCTGTATCACAACCGGCCGTGATTGGGAGTCCCATAGGGAGATACACAATTGGCCAAGCGTCGTCCGGGTTTGGCCGGTGTAGGCCGTCATTGTAAATAAGAATTTGTTCTTAACTGACTGCCTAGTTAAAAGGGTTAAATAAAATTACAAAATATATATTGTCCCAAACGAGAGAAAAAGGGTTCTCCCGTTCACACGTCCAATGCCAGCGCAAAATCAAATATTTGAAAACATTGAACTGAAAGGTCAAGGACTGTAATAGCAGGAGTGGGAACGGGAGAATTCAATGCCCATTTTATTTGGCGGTGGACATGGTATTGGGTGAGCATCCCACCACCCGCCCACCGTTCATTCTGGACAGCACTGTGGAGGATGGAGCTGCTGAGTGGTTTATCAACTTTTTGTAATGTGAAGAATAGTCTAATTCAGTTGCTATATCAGATATGGAAAAAAAGGCTACAGTGGTATTATAATAGTGGCTTGTCTAATCTAGATCTAAAGGTAGCATACAGCTAGAAAATTAGGCCTACACATAAAGGGCGCGTTCCTCTGCCCAGGCATTGCTGACGCCTGCCAGATCTTTCAACGCCTAGGTATTTTACGTATTAGCTAACCACATATGTTATAGCAATTTGTCAGCTGATGACAGTCGATGATGTGGCACTTAACCATTGGTTGATGCAAGCAAGTATAACTATTACCGCGTTTAAAACTCGTGTCGTAGCATTTGTTAAATGTGAAGACTATATATTATCAAATCAATTCGCTGTGTGTTATTTAATTACGTGATTAAACTAATCTAGAAGGCCAGCATCACATTACATCTTCTCACAAATAGTTTCATATTCCTTGGTAGGCTCTCAGAGCAGAGCGGACTACCACAAGAATGGGCAGTGGATGACCGGTTAGTGATCGCCGTTGCGGTCCCCCTCTGTTGGTTTCCCTTGGTAGGCTCTCAGAGCGGAGCAGTCTACCACAAGGAAGGGCAGTGGATGTCCGGTTGGTAAACGTCGTTGCAGTCCCCTTCTGGTGGTTGACCCGGGTAGGATTTTTGCAAATGGAGCAAGCCGATTGGAATCGACGTCTCTGACCCGTTGCCTGGTCGTCCAGGCTGGTGGATATAGGGAGTAACTTAGGCAGATATTAACAACGCACGCACACTCATGAAATACATAATTGCATTTCTTTCCAAATAAGCGGCGTTGTGGCACTAAGTGATGGTTGTATGGGGAACTTGTTTATGGCTCTATCCCTTCCTAAGTGTCAAAGGAAATTAAACGAAAACAAACAAAACATATACAAAATATAGTTATCACACCATAATCATCTAATTGGACTGTATTCTATATACGTCCAAGGTCTTGGCAAAATTACCCTATCATGGCATTGTCTAATGTCATATCTATGGCATTCCTAATTTGCGGTGTGTTGCTTAGGGCACTATCCTAAGTTGATAACGACATGATAATCTACAGCTGTAAGCCACCAATTTCGGGCAGTCTACAGGGATGACCCATTGACCTCTTGTGGAGAAACTGGTGAGTAATGTAGCTATAGAGTCACTTTACTAAGGCTGGTATTTCGTTCGGACCCTTAAGTGATCCGAGCATAAATCCTCATTAAATGTTCCGTTGTATGTGTGCGTTTGTGCTTACACAAGAGCACATACCAAGGGAAAGAAACCAAGTATCTGGGTAGGCTGCAACCTCTTCAGAATGAGTCTGACGTCATCCGATAATTTCCAGGTCAATGCCTGGAGGTCAGTAAGAATTTATGTCGACCTCAAGACGTGTTAAAACTTCTTCAGGCTAGGGTCCTTTTTTCTGAATTTTCGCCTGACTGACGTGCCCAAAGTAAACTGCCTGTTACTCTGGCCCAGAAGTCAGGATATGCATATATTTGGTACCATTGGACAGAAAACACTTTGAAGTTTGTAGAAATGTTAAAATAATGTACAAGACTATAATACAATAGGTATGGTAGGAGAAAATCCAAAGAAAAACGAATCGGAATTATTATTTTTTTGAGAGCCCATGCTCTTCCATTAGAACGTATAGGGAGAAAGTAAAATCCAGCTCCCAGATTGCAATTCCTATGGCTTCCACTAGATGTCAAAAGTCTTTGTTCAAGGTTTCAGGCTTGTTTCTTCCGAAACTAGGAAGAATTTTTAGTTTTAGCACTGCGAGTCAGAATTGGAAATCGGTCTGTGCACGCGCGACGGACCTGCTAATTTTGCTTTTCTTTGAACATACTTCTTTCTGTATGAAATATTATAGTTGAATTACATTTTAGGGTACCTGAGGATTAAATAGACATGTATTTTGACTTGTTTAAACAAAGTTTAGTGGTAGCTTTTTGGATTCCTTTCTGGTTGAAAAATATTTTGATGCTGGGCGCCGTCCCCAAACAATCGCATGGCATGCTTTCGCTGTGAAGCCTATTGTAAATCGGACAATGCAGTTAGATTAACAAGAATTTAAGCTTTTCACCGATATAAGATACTTGTATTACCTAAATGTTTAATATCCATAATTTTTACGATTATTTATTTGAATTGCGCTCTAATTTCACCATAAGTTTGTCGACAGGTGTCCCGCTAGTAGGACGCCTAGTCTTAAGAGGGGACCTGTAGTAGTTTTACTACACGGCAATGTGTCTTACACAATTGTAGTGGTGATATGTATGAAGGAGTCTATTTCATAGCTTTGTTATCAACGGAGGAGCTAACCTCACGACGAAAATACTCTCTAAGCACTGAACCAGTCGTACTTCTAATAACTTTCTATTTATTAGTGGCATGTGTGTTGCAAACTGAGTGACTACTAACTCCTCTATCGCTTTTATCAATAGCAATTTGACTTGTGAGGTCTCTAATCCTCGTACTGATTGTTGCTGGGCTGACTGTGCTGGCATTGGTACTGGTACTCAA
Source organism: Hucho hucho (assembly GCA_003317085.1). Taxonomy (NCBI): domain Eukaryota; kingdom Metazoa; phylum Chordata; class Actinopteri; order Salmoniformes; family Salmonidae; genus Hucho; species Hucho hucho. The sequence continues at coordinate 148,358 of QNTS01001638.1, forward strand.
GGGGACCAGTTATCCTACCAATTTATTCTGAAATGTTATCTTACCGGAACAAATGATTAGAGCATTTTAGTAGATGCATTGTAGTTGAAACTACACATGGCAAGGCATGACCATTTTTGCCATTTGCCACTGGACTTCTTTTACGACCAGTGTAGTACACCTCAGTAATATCTTAGGTGTGTTCTAAGGTTATCCCCGTCTGGAGGGGCCTGTCCGCTCCTCTCTGTTCTCATGGAGAAGTTTACAACTAGATTTGTTTTCTGTTCTGGCAGCCTCGTACAGTGTTGCACGTAGTCTCAACCCCCTCACCGGCCTCGATGAGGCTCATCATTGGTCTGGGCTAGTATTCCCCCCCTTTGTGGCTCCGGACCCCCCCACCAGCGGTTGGTGGTATCCGAGGCACAAAGGAAAAGTTTGGACCCTATGTACGAGTTGTCAGCGGCCGCGTTATGAGAATGGCTGTAACCTTTCAACCAAATCTCCTGGTGTTTGTGCTTCAAAACGCTCAGCGGCTGTCGAGGGCCTGTCATTCACCACAGTGTCTGCGTGTGGCAACCTCTTCAGTACCTGTGAACTGAGACGAGGATATCTGTCTGTGATATCGCAAGGTGTTTCACCAGTGGGAGTCATCGGGTCAGTTGCGGGACTAACGCCATTAGCTTCATTATAAGGGGTGAGTGTCCCCCACAATGTGGAAGATGTATCATCAAAAGCAGAGTACACTCTGCACGTCAATTTTTTTGCTTGCAGAAGTGTCCGAAGGGCAAGAGAAGTTCATCTCAACTACAGTATTGCACGACTTCAAGGAGGAGGGAAGTCGCTCATTCACAGAGAGTGCTGGCTCAAAATCATGAAAAGAATGTTCAAATCAGGTTTGCTGATTGAATGTGTTGAGATATAATATCTTCTTGGATTGGATTCTGCACCAAGAGGTTTCGAAACCTATTTTTCCCAAGGGGTGCTTTTGACAGATACCCCTCTAGAATGACTGCGTTGCAGATAGCGTTAGGGGAGACAGTGTGGTCAGTGGAGAAGGCACTGTGACCTGTGACCATACATGGTTGGTTTTCCAATCCATCAGTGGGGGTAACCGATCTATCAAGTCTGCTCCGAGTAGCAGGGGCTCAGATTCGAGGCTGATAACATACACAGGGTGAACAAGCGATACGTCCTGGAAGTGTAGTTTCAGCATGACTCTCAATGTGAGAGGCGAGGTAGTCTGAGTGAAAGCTCGAAGTGTAGTGAGGCATCGTTCCACTTTTAACCAACATTTAGTTGGCTTCAAAACCCTTTTGAGATCATCTAACAATGTTTGAAAGATGTGCGATATTGTTGCGCCTGAATCAATTAGCATATGACAAGTTAAGCAGTCCTCCAGGACTGTTTCCAGGTATGGCCGTTTAGAGTAGCGTTTTGTGGGCATATTCCCCACAAAGTGGAGTGGTCGTTCGCAACGATGTGACGTGCCATTTCTGGTGAAAGCAGATAGACTTTTCGGATTTTTTGTGGGCTTTAGCGAAGCTTTTGACCTTTGTCTTCACAACCTTTGTATCAGTCTATAGACAAAGCCTGTGGGATTGTTTCTTGATTGAGCGGGCCCTGGATAGGGTCTCAAGTGAGAGCGGGAGAAATTAGATTTTTAACGTCCTTTCTAAGGGTGTTAATTCCTGCGGACCTGGTGTCCGGCAATTCCTCGTCTAGTCCTTGTGACTTATCTTTTACCCTTTCCTCAAGTTTTTCTTGCTTTAGTTCTTGACGTAGTGGAACATCTAGAGAACATTGGACTACATTTAGATCGTCCTTTGTTACCCTACTCTGACACTTTGTGTGGGTTGGGTGCAGGAACGTAGCAAATAGGTCGATTGTAGCGTTAGTCGTTTCGATGGCTACGTACTTTAGTTATTTCGACCGCGGTGGTTATTGGAATCGTGGTTTCATGGAAGATACCTTTGTTGTGCATCATCTTTCAACGCGTTGCTGTGCTTGCAAGCTCTCTGAGTTATAAGATAGTCAAGACAACGTGGGCTGTAGGACCCAAGTAGGTAATGAAGGTGGGATACATGTTCGACAAACATTTGTTTGAATTGTAACAGCTCTTCCATTCCTGTTTCAGTGAGTAGGCCAAAGTAAGCTGAACGAAGCCTGTGATAGTCTGCTTGTGGGTGTTCATTCCGAGCTTGTTTGACAATGTTAGCCAGTGAGCTATCGTGTTTCCGAGTCGCAGTACCACTGAATTCTAATTTAAAAAGCTGTGGCAAGTTTAGCGTAGTCGTTTAGCACGTGTTGCTGTTGTAAACAAATTAACCTCTTCACGTGTCTGTTCGACGTTTGCTTCAGCAGGTAAACCCTGCCAGAACCCGTAGCGTTCGGGTAGCCATCCAATGTGTCCTCTATGTCAGCTAAGAACGTCTCAGTGTCGCTTGGCTGACCTGGAACGGGGTCAAAGGTGGCTAAATTCTTGATGAGTTTGTCAAGGCGTTCCGCGCCAAAAGGGCGGAGAGGGTTGGCTTCATCCTGTGGGGAAATTGGGGCCGTAAGGCCAAGAAAACGCAAGCTTTGGCTTTGTTGGCGAAGAAGTGCCATATTACTCAATGCCGAATGGCCAAGAGGAGAAGACTGAGGGACACGAGGGAGGCAAAGTCTGAATCCTTGATCAGACTCCGGTTGCTTTGTTGGGTAATCACGCTGTAGCGCGTGACCGTTCTGGAATTCCACCAGATTGCTGAGTCCACTTGAATGCTTAGAGTACTGATTTTGGACACGTGAGTGTCGCACTTATTCCTTTCGGTCTCATACTTACAGTGGGGCAAAAAAGTATTTAGTCAGCCACCAATTGTGCAAGTTCTCCAACTTAAAAAGATGAGAGAGGCCTGTAATTTTCATCATAGGTACACTTCAACTATGACAGACGAAATGAGAAAAAGAAATCCAGAAAATCACATTGTAGGATTTTTAATTTATTTATTTGCAAATTATGGTGGAAAATAAGTATTTGGTCA
>QNTS01001638.1:151931-185632 GCA_003317085.1 Hucho hucho
TGACCAAATACTTATTTTCCACCATAATTTGCAAATAAATTCATTAAAAATCCTACAATGTGATTTTCTGGATTTTTTTTCCTCATTTTGTCTGTCATAGTTGAAGTGTACCTATGATGCAAATTACAGGCCTCTCTCATCTTTTTAAGTGAGAGAACTTGCACAATTGGTGGCTGACTAAATACTTTTTTGCCCCACTGTATCTCTCATGGTTTGCAGATAAAGGTCTTGAGTACAAAGTGAGAGATTCAGTGATGAGATTTCCTCCCCTTGCTTAGAAATCAGTATTTCCATCTTCATCACCTGAGTTCTCTCCTCATTCATTAGGTCAGTGACTTCAATTGTCATCCAACTTAGTCATTGTGTTCATTAACTGATTGTCTTTGGTCTGCAGCATTTGGAATATAACATTGTTATTTTGAGAAATGTTCAACAAAACATGCATTGTTATCAAGTTGAGCGCTTCTGTTTGTAGATAACTCATCAGATTTATCTAGTTTGGCGTGGAAAACGATTTTGTTGAACTGTTTGTGCTCGTTTGTTGTCATAAGTTTTTGCAATTACATTTAATTGTTCAGTTTTCAAACGCAGTTCCATAGCTAGCAGTATTTTTCCCTTTTCTGCTTTTGTCATTAGTTTCCCGGTTATCTCGAGCTGTCCCTTTATGTCTACAGTTTCCTGCTCATGTTTATGCACACCGATGCCAATCTCGGATGGCAAGACTTCAGGGATAAACTGGAGAGAACCTTTACAGGGCCTGTGCCCGAAAGTTGATTTTGGAGAGCGTTTGATTTCTACTGTTTTTCCGCTAATGGCATAGTTAAGGTTGGTATCGCTGCTGAGGGCAGAGATCAATCCCTTTATGGGTGAGGGTTCACTAATTAGGGGGGGAGTGGGGACCACCCCCTCTGATAGCTTGCACATTATTAGAACATTTCAGAAGAGAAAAAAAGTGTTCCTATTTTTCAAAAGTTTGGGCTTAGATTCGTTGGAAGCTGCAAAAACATTTTTAATCCATTTATAGAAGTTAATGAACCATCAATACTGTATCCATAATGTGGGAGTTGAACGTGAAAGAATTTGCAAAAGCAAATTGAACTGATTAATCAATGTTAATGATAAATCAAACCTGTATAGGCTATTTGGGAATTAAACTTGAATTAACCTGAAAGTGTAGCTGTATCAAGGTTAATGTGGAAAAATTTAAATTGTCTCATTTGTAGAAACCAATCAATTTGGATATTACTCAAATGTAAATTTGAAAAAAATGAAAATCTGGCAATTTTCCATCTTAGTTAAATTGAATGAGACATCGATATCCAATCAGTTGAGATTGGTTGGATATCATAGGTAACCACTTGATATAAACGTGATACACTTTGGGTGTCACATAACATAAATAATTCTTTATTAAAAGATTACTGGCATGTCGCAGCCAGCTACGACCGGGAGACCCATGGTGCGGCGCACAATTGGCCCAGCGTCATCCGGGTTAGGGGAGGGTTTGGCCGGCAGGGATGTCCTAGTCCCATTGCGCTCTAGCGACTCCTGTGGCGGGCCTGGAGCAGTGCACGTTGACACGGTCGCCAGGTGCACAGTGTTTCCTCCGACGCATTAGTATGGCTGGCTTCCAGGTTAAGCGGGCATTGTGTCAAGAAGCAGTGCGGGTTGGTTGGGTCGTGTTTCGGAGGACACATGGCTCTCGAACTTCGCCTCTCCCGAGTCCGTAAGGGAGTTGCAGCGATGAGACAAGACTAACTACCTATTTGATACCACGAAATTGGTGAGAAAAAAGGGCACATTTTTTAAAATAATAAATAAATAAAAATTACTGGTGATTCTTTAACCACCCCCGGATCGCTGAAATCAAACAGAAGTAGAGAGAGCGGGACTTCCTTCGCCCAAGACGGAGGAATTTCAATATGACACAGGAAAAACAAAATGGATGCTCTCCCTTTGTTAGCTCAGCATCTCATGCAAGCTAATTCTACTTTGCACACTTTCAAGCATACCATAGGATCCCCTTAAACAAGTTAACAGTTTTACTAGTAATCGTCTTACATTCAAACCTTTTCGGCATTCTTCTTCGCTAGCACTAAATTACCGGAACTTGCTGTAATTTTAGAAAAAAGTTTCATGGCACGAGCTGTTGAAGATTGAAATCCAAAATCTTTATAAAACAAAATTACAACAAAAAAGGTGTGGCTTGTTCACCATCGACCCAGATTCTGAAAATACCCTCTTCATAGTCATGGCAACCTTGGATGAATAGCTATTGACTAGAGAAAAATGAATATCCAATATAAAATAAATTTTATCTTGGTCTTTGGATGAATGTAATTCACTTTGTAGCCTACTCTATAACCAGTTTCTGTTTCTACTGTGTGCATTAAGTGTCATTTGTATTCATACTGTGCATTAATTATATTTTGTACACACATCCAGATAGCTAATTTGTGTGGGGACTTTATTTAGGGATGGGAGAGATTCTCTGAATTTTTATTTGTATGGCTGTGGGCAGGTCAAGGTTATCAGGACAGTATTATGCCCAGTCTTACATTGTTGGATAACAAACATAGGCTGATTAGTACTATTGACTAACAGTGTGCGGTTTTCTGTTGACTTACATAACTGGTGTCATAAGGCTAAGTCCAAGGCAGGTTGGTTGAATTTGCATACTGGGAGGGCCCAGGGAATCTCGTCACATCCACATGTTAATTTTCCGGTCACAACTAACTATCAGACTTGTTTACATGCTGCTGTGCGTTTTGTTGCGAACCGAACTTTGTTACCTGCCAACTTTACGGGTTTTACTTTTTAATTACCGTCTATATTTTTAGTTTTTGCATCGCTCAACTTTTTTTCATTCAACTTTGTCACTCCGGATGCTTTATCTGGACGTGTTTCATCAGGACCTCCACCAACCGAAGCTAAGTAGTAACATTAACATGATGCCTTCTAATTGCAGTCGCTGTACTCATATACAGGAGAACGATCGCCTTAGGGCGAGGATAGCTGTGCTGCAAGCCCAGCTTCAGACGCAATCGTTAGGCAAGGGAAATTTAAGTGTAGGAAAGGATGAAACAGCATCTGTGCCACCACTAAGTACAGATAGTAGTATAAATCCCCTCGCACAGTCCCCGCAGCCGGATAATTTTTTCATGGCTTCTGGAAGGAAATGCTGTAGCAATGCTCAACCGGTGACGCTCATTCAGCTGACAGAAACTTTCAACCGGTTCTCCCCATTAAGCAGCAGGTCGGAGTCAGAGGCCGAGCCTTCTCTGGTCTCTACTCCTCCCGTTACGGGGTCTGAGACACCGAGACCTCCCACCATTAGCTCTGACAAATTGAAAACTCTAGTCATTGGCGTCTCCATTACCCGCAGTATTAGACTTAAAACAAATCATCCAGCGATCATACACTGTTTACCAGGGGGCAGGGCTACCGATGTTAAGGCTAATCTGAAGATGGTGTTGGCTAAAGCTAAATCTGGCGAGTGTATAGAGATATTGTTATCCACGTCGGCACCAACGATGTTAGGATGAAACAGTCAGAGGTCACCAAGCGCAACATAGCTTTTGTAGATAATTGCCCACTCTTTCTGGGACTCCCCCACAAACAGGACCAAGCCTGGCCCGTTGAGGAGTGATGGACTCCATCCTAGCTGGAGGGGTGCTCTCATCTTATCTACGAACATAGACAGGGCTCTAACTCCCCTAGCTCCACAATGTTAGCCAGCCTGTCAGCTTAGTGGAGTCTGCCGCTAGCACAGTCAGTGTAGTCAGCTCAGCTATCCCCATTTAGACCGTGTCTGTGCCTCGACCTAGGTTGGGCAAAACTAAACATGGCGGTGTTCGCCTTAGCAATCTCACTAGAATAAAGACCTCCTCCATTACTGCCATTATTGAAAGAGATTGTGACACCTCACATCTCAAAATGGGGCTACTTAATGTTAGATCCCTCACTTCCAAGGCAGTTATAGTCTTGGAACTAATCACTGATTATAATCTTGATGTGATTGGCCTGACTGAAACATGGCTTAACCTCTACAGGCACTGGGGCAGTATTCGGAAGTTTGGAGAGTCTGGCGTGCCCAAAGTAAAATGCCTGCCACTCAGGCCCAGAAACTAGGATATGCACATAATTAGTACCATTGGATAAAACCCAAGGAAATTCTGTCCGGAATTGGGATTCTCTGTAAAATAGGACCCAGGTTGCAGTACCTATGGCTTCCACTAGATGTCAACAGTCTTTAGACAGGGTTTCATGCGTTTATCATGGAAGATCACAGAATAGAAGAATATGTAAGAGGAGTGAGGAAGTGGATTTTGAGTTTTGAGCAAGAGACCATGAGTTTGTGCCTCGGTATTTTCCTTTTCTATTGTTCAGGTTATTATCCGTGTGAAATATAATAGTCAATATACATAAAAGTGTACATAAGGATACTTTAGAAATGATGTTTGATTTGTTTGGGCAAAGTTGATAGGTATAATTTGAAAGCTTTCTCTTCACTGTACAATGGGCGACTAGACAGTGCATTGTTGGTGGATTTTCTGAACATAACGCGCCAACCAAACTGAGATTTATGGATATAAACAATTACTTTTTCTAACAAAAGGAACATGGATTGTCTTGCTTGGACACTTCGGATTGCCCTCAGCAGAAGATCATCAAAGGTAAGCGATTTATTTGAGCTCTTTTATGTGTTTTGTGAGACCCGCGCTGGTTATGGATTAATGCTAATGCAGAAAATATGTGGGGTGCTATCCTCAAACAATCAAATGTTGTGCTTTCGCCGTGAAGCCTTTTTGAAATCTGACAACGCTGTGATATTTCCAAGAGTCTAAGCTTTTGAAGAGTATGCAACATGTGTATATTGATGAATGTTTTATAATTCTACTTTTGGATTTTGAATCTGGCGCCTTACATTTCTCCGGGTAGTGTCGGGATTGGGGCGCTAGCCTGATGAATTTACTGTGTTAAATGAGGCCTCACCTCCTGGATACACTAGTGACCATATCCCCCGCGCATCCCGCAAAGGCGGAGGTGTTGCTAACATTTACGATAGCAAATTTCTATTCACAAAAAAACCCAGACGTTTTCGTCTTTTGAGCTTCTAGTCATGAAATCTATGCAGCCTACTCAATCACTTTTTATAGCTACTGTTTACAGGTCTCCTGGGCCATATACAACGTTCCTCACTGAGTTCCCTGAATTCCTATCGGACCTTGTAGTCATGGCAGATAATATTCAAATTTTTGGTGACTTTAATATTCACATGGAAAAGTCCACAGACCCACTCCAAAAGGCTTTCGGAGCCATCATCGACTCACTCGGTTTTGTCCAACATGTCTCCGGACCTACTCACTGCCACTGTCATACTCTGGACCTAGTTTTGTCCCGTGGAATAAATGTTGTGGATCTTAATGTTTTTCCTCATAATCCTGAACTATCGGACCACCATTTTATTACGTTTGCAATCGCAACAAATAATCTGCTCAGACCCCAACCAAGGTTCATCAAAAGTCGTGCTATAAATTCTCGGACAACCCAAAGATTCCTAGATGCCCTTCCAAAATCCCTCCGCCTACCCAAGGACGTCAGAGTACAAAAATCAGTTAACCACCTAACTGAGGAACTCAATTTAACCTTGCGCAATACCCTAAATGCAGTCGCACCCCTAAAAACAAAAAACATTTGCCATAAAAAACTAGCTCCCTGGTATACAGAAAATACCCGAGCTCTGAAGCAAGCTTCCATAAAATTGGAACGGAAATGGCGCTACACCAAACTGGAAGTCTTCTGACTAGCTTGGAAAGTACCGTGCAGTATAAATTCAGTGATAAATCCATTAACTTCTTTGAGGAAAAGATCATGATCATTAGAAAGCAAATTACGGACTCCTCTTTAAATCTGCGTATTCCTCCAAAGCTCAGTTGTCCTGAGTCTGCACAACTTTGCCAGGACATAATCAAGGGAGACACTCAAGTTTTTTAGTTCCATATCTCTTGACACATTGATGAAAATAATCATGGCCTCTAAACCTTCAATCTGCATACTGGACCCTATTCCAATTAAACTACTGAAAGAGCTGCTTCCTGTGCTTGGCCCTCCTATGATGAACATAATAAACAGCTCTCTATCCACCGGATGTGTACCAAACTCACTAAAAGTGGCAGTAATAAAGCCTCTCTTGAAAAAGCCAAACCTTGACCCAGAAAAATATTTAAAAAACGAATCGGCCTATACCGAATCTTCCATTCCTATTTGAAAAAGCTGTTGTGCAGCAACTCACTGCCTTCCTGAAGACAAACTATGTATACGAAACGCTTCAGTCTGGTTTTAGACCCCATCATAGCACTGAGACTGCACTTGTGAAGGTGGTAAATGACCTTTTAATGGCGTCAGACCGAGGCTCTGCAACTGTCCTCATGCTCCTAGACATTAGTGCTGCTTTTGATACCATCGATCACCATATTCTTTTGGAGAGATTGGAAACCCAAAATGGTCTACACGGACAAGTTCTGGCCTGGTTTAGATCTTATCTGTTGGAAAGATATCAGTTTGTCCTCTGACAAATCAACTGTAAACTTCGGTGTTCCTCAAGGCTCTGTTTTGGGACCACTATGGTTTTCACTATATATTTTACCACTTGGTGATGTCATTCGGAAACATAATGTTAACTTTCACTGCTATGCAGATAACACACAGCTGTACATTTCGATGAAACAAGGTGAAGCCCCAAAATTGCCCTCCCTGAAAGCCTGTGTTTCAGACATAAGGAAGTGGATGGCGGCAAATTTTCTACTTTTAAACTCTGACAAAACAGAGATGCTTGTTCTAGGTCCCAAGAAACAAAGAGATCTTCTGTTGAATCTGACAATTAATCTTGATGGTTGTACAGTCGTCTCATAAAACTGTTAAGGACCTCTGCATTACTCTGGACCCTGATCTCTCTTTTGACAAACATATCAAGACTGTTTCAAGGACAGCTTTTTTCCATCTACATAAACACTAAAAATCTGAAACTTTGTCAAAAAATGATGCAGAAAAATTAATCCATGCTTTTGTCACTTCTAGGTTTGACTACTGCAATGCTTTACTTCCAGCTACCCGGATAAAGCACTAAATAAACTTCAGTTAGTGCTAAACAAGTCTGCTAGAATCTTGACTAGAACCAACAAATTGGATCATATTACTTCAGTGCTAGCCTCTTTACACTGGTTTCCTGTTAAGGCAAGGGCTGATTTCAAAGTTTTACTGCTAACCTACAAAGCATTACATGGGCTTGCTCCTACCTATCTTTCCGATTTTGTCCTGCCGTACATACCTACACGTACGCTATGGTCACAGGACGCAGGCCTCCTTACTGTCCCTAGAATTTCTAAGCAAACAGCTGGAGGCAGGGCTTTCTCCTATAGAGCTCCATTTTTATGGAATGGTCTGCCTATCCATGTGAGATACGCAGACTCAGTCTCAATCTTTAAGTCTTTATTGAAGACTCATCTCTTCAGTAGGTCCTATGATTGAATGTAGTCTGGCCCAGGAGTGTGAAGGTGAACGGAAAGGCACTGGAGCAATGAACCACCCTTGCGGTCTCTGCCTGGCCGGTTCCCCTCTCCACTGGGATTCTCTGCCTCTAACCCTATTACAGCTTACTGGTGCTCTTCCATGCCGTCACTGGGGGGGGGTGTCACTTGAGTGGGTTGAGTCACGTGATCTTTTTGTGCCGTGGCGGAGATCTTGTGGGCAATACTCGGCCTTGTCTCAGAATGGTAAGTTGTTGGTTGGAGATATCCCTCTACTGGTGTTGGGGCTGTGCTTTGGCAGAGTGGGTGGGGTTATATCCTGCCTGTTTGGCCCTGTCCGGGGGTATCGTCGGACGGGGCCACAGTGTCTCCCGACCCCTCCTGTCTCAGCCCCCAGTATTTATGCTGCAGTAGTTTGTGTCGAGGGGGCTAGGGTCCGTCTGTTATATCTGGAGTATTTCTCCTCTCTTATCCGATGTCCTGTGTGAATTTAAGTATGCTCTCTCTAATTAGGAGGAGGACCTGAGCATTAGGACCATTCCTCAAGGCCTACCTGGCCTGATGACTCCTTGATGTCCCCAGTCCACCTGGCCGTGCTGCTTCTCCAGTTTCAACTGTTCTGCCTGTGTTATGAATATTTAAAAATCCATGTTCTGTTATAATCTGCACCCGGCCCAGCCAGAAGAGGACTGGTCACCCCTCACAGCCTGGTCCTCTCTAGGTTTCTTCCTAAGTTTTGGCCTTTCTAGGGAGTTTTTCCTAGCCACTGTGCTTTTACACCTGCATTGCTTGCTGTTTGGGGTTTTAGGCTGGGTTTCTGTACAGCACTCTGTGACATCAGCTGATGTAAGAAGGGCTTTATAAACACATTTGATTTGAAATTTGATTTAATGCAAGGTGTAACCACAGCTTGAAGGAAGAGGTGGTGAAAACTACACCATCTAAAATATTAGACAATTAATTTTGTTTGCTAGCCTGCCTTGAGGAATGAGCCAAACACCATTACCAATTCAAACATAATTAACACACCTTTCCTCTTTCAGCCTTATACAGTTATTTTGCATCCCATACCTACAGTTGAAGTCAGAAGTTTACATACACCTTAGCCAAATACATTTAAACTCAGTTTTTCACAATTCCTGACATTTAATCCTAGTAAAAATTCCCTGTCTTAGGTCAGTTAGGATCACCACTATTTGAAGAATGTGAAATGTCAGAATAATAGTAGAGAGAATGATTTATTTCAGCTTTTATTTTTCATCACATTCCCAGTGGGTCAGAAGTTTACATACACTCAATTAGTATTTGGTAGCATTGCCTTTAGATTGTTTAACTTGGGTCAAATGTGTCGGGTAGCCTTCCACAAGCTTCCCACAGTAAGTTGGGTGAATTTGGCTCATTCCTCCTGACAGAGCTGGTGTAACTAAGTCAGGTTTGTAGGCCTCCTTGCTCGCACACGCTTTTTCAGTTCTGTCCACAAATGTTCTATAGGATTGAGGTCAGGGCTTTGTGATGGCCACTCCAATACCTTGACTTTGTAGTTCTTAAGCCATTTTGACAACTTCGGAAGTATGCTTGGGGGTCATTGTCCATTTGGAAGACTGATTTGCGACCAAGCTTTAACTTCCTGACTGATGTCTTCAGATGTTGCTTCAATTTATCCACATATATCCATTGCCATCTTCATGATGCCATCTATTTTGTGAAGTGCACTCCTGCAGCAAAGCACCCCCAAAACATGATGCTGCCACCCCAGTGCTTCACGGTTGGGATGGTGTTCTTCGGCTTGCAAGGCACCCCCTTTTTCCTCCAAACATAACGATGGTCATTATGGCCAAACAGTTATATTTTTGTTTCATCAGACCAGAGGACATTTCTCCAAAAAGTACGATCTTTGTCCCCATGTGCAGATGCAAACCATAGTCTGGCATTATGGCGGTTTTGGAGCAGTGGCTTCTTCCTTGCTGAGCAGCCTTTCAGGTTATGTTAATATAGAACTCCTTTAATGTGGATAGATACTTTTGTACCGGTTTCCTCCAGCATCTTCACTGGGTCCTTTGCTGTTGTTCTGGGATTGATTTGCACTTTTCGCACCAAAGTATGTTCATCTCTAAGAGACAGAACGCGTCTCCTTCCTGAGCGGTATGACGGCTGCGTGGTCCCATGGTGTTTATACTTGCGTACTATTGTTTGTACAGATGAACATGGTACCTTCAGGTGTTTGGAAATTGCTCCCAAAGATGAATCAGACTTGTGGTCTAAAAAAGAATCTAAGGTCTTGGCTGATTTTCTTTTGATTTTCCCAGGATGTCAAGCAAAGAGGCACTGAGTTTGAAGGTAGGCCTTGAAATACATCCACAGGTACACCTCCAATTGACTCAAATTATGTCAATTAGCCTATCAGAAGCTTCTAAAGCCATAACATCATTTTCTGGAATTTTCCAAGCTGTTTAAAGGCATAGTCAACTTAGTGTATGTAAACTTCTGACCCACTGGAATTGTGATACAGTGAACTACTATAAGTGAAATAATCTGTCTGTAAACAATTGTTGGAAAAATTACTTGTGTCATGCACACAGTAATGTCCTAACAGACTTGCCAAAACTATAGTTTGTTAACAAGAAATTTGTGGAGTGGTTGAAAAGGTTTTAATGACTCCAACCTAAGTGTCTGTAAACTTCTGACTTCAACTATGTTTTTTTTTCTCTCAAACCATGTGACAAGGTGCTTTAATGTACATTTTGGTCCACGAGAGGCTGTCTTACACTAGCATTGTTCCTTCCAGGTGCTAACATGCGTCCTTTTTCCTGTGTTGCCCACATTGTAGCAGTTGCATCTACACGTTAGTAAATAAGACACTGCATCTCAGTGCAAGAGGCATCACTGCAGTACCTGGTTCGAATCAAGGCTGCATCACATCCAGCCGTGATTGGGAGTCCCATTGGGTGGCGCACAATTGGCCCAGCGTGGTCCGGGTTTGGCCGTCATTGTAAATAACAATTTGTTCTTAACCTGTTACAGATCCAATCCCGTGAACGAGATCGATTTTGACAACATCCGGTGAAATGCAGAGCGCGAAATTCAAATTACAAAAATACTAATTTCAAACATTCATGAAAATACAAATGCTGCACACCCTTCAAAAGCTTAGACTCTTATTAATCTAACAGCATTGTCAGATTTCAAAAAGGCTTTACGGCGAAAGCAGAACATTTGATTGTCTGAGGACAGCACCCCCACTCAAACTCAATTAGCATAATAACATAACCAGCAGAGGTGTCACAAAACTCAAAAATAAATCGCTTACCTTTGATGATCTTCCTCTGATGGCATATCAAAGTATCCAGGTTACACAATAAATGGTCCTTTTGTTCGATAAAGTTCCTCTTTATATCCATATAGCTCTGTTTGTTTGGCGCGTTTTGTTCAGTAATCCACTTGCCCAAAAGCTTTCATCCATGCAGACAAACAATATCCCAAAAGTACCCATAAAGTTTGCAGAAAAAAGTCAAACAGCATTTGTAATCAATACTCAGATAACCAAAAATGAATATACACTATAATATTTCAGACGGAATATAACCTGCTGAATAGAAGAGAAAAATTGAGCGCGCATTCCCTGTTATGCGCAGAATCCAAAACAATACACTTGACGTGAACCCAGGAACTAGTGGTCTTACTCCCTTGATTTTCATGATTGAACATTCCAACCTTTTTCTAAAGACAGTTGACATCTAGTGGAAGCCATAGGAACTGCAATCTGGGAGCTAAAATACCCAGCATGCCAATTGAAAACAGTGTGACATGACTGATTCAGACATCCCGGATGGATTTTGCCTGGGTTTTTGCCTGCCATATCGGTTCTGTTATACTCAGAGACATTATTTTAACAGTTTTAGAAACTTCAGAGTGTTTTCTATCCAAAGATACTAATATGCATATCTTAGCTTCTGGGCCTGAGTAACAGGCAGTTTACTTTGGGCACGTTTTTCATCCGAACTTCAAAATACTGCCCCCTAGCCTACTTTAATAAAGGTTAAATAAAAATATATATAATCTGTCCACAGTCTGCATTGTGACCAGATATCTTGGTCCCTTCCTGTTTGCCTATTTCACAGATATTCTTTCAAAACATGTATTTCTTTATTTTGACACTTTTATGCCTTACGTCAACTGCAGTCACATGTCAATTATTTTTTTAAGGTTTCACTGTTCAGATCCTTCTACACAACATATCCAGGCACCTCTAGTGGTGGTCAGGAAGATCAGATCACAGAGTCTACACCGGTCCAAAAATGTGGAGAAGATCAGGACAAAGGGCACATCTTAGAACCAGGTCTATAAACTGGGCTCAACAGTGGGGTGTTCCAGAAAGCAATCAAATATTTCTTAATTTTCTGATTCATTTAGAAAACTAAACCTGAATATGGGGATGTTGGCTGCAAATTTCCAGTCTATTTCTCAAAAACAAAGATTTTTCTGAATTTTTGTGATTTATGATTTTTTGCGCTTTCTGGAACAGCCCCCAGAGCAGATGAATATACAGACAGGTGCCTGGTTTCCCAAAAGCATCTTAAGGATAAGTTCAGCGATAAAACCTTCGTAGGAGCATCGTAAAAATTTGAGCTGTGTCCCAAAACCAAAACCATTTCCCTACACATTATACACAGATCTCTAATAAACATAGAATCAAGATGTATCTTAACTTCACATTGAAGTTGACTACAAATAAAGTTGCCAATGTCTTTGCAATTGTTACAAACAAGCCTAGAATAATTTGTTTTTTAAAGATACTTCAAGTGAAAACCGAGACGACTGCATTAAAATAGCCTACATACCGTGCATTCGTAAAGTATTCAGACCCTCTGACTTTTTCCACATTTTGTTACATTACAGCTTTATTTGAAAATACAATATTTATATGTTTTATAATCCTCAATCTACACACACACAATACCCCATAATGAAAACAGGTTTTTAGAAATTGATCTCAGATGCATCCTGTTTCCATGAATCATCCTTGAGATGTTTTTACAACTTGGGAGTTCACCTGTGGTAAATTCAATTGATTGGACATCATTTGGAAACGCACAAACCTGACTATATAAGGTCCCACAGTTGACAGTGCATGTCAGAGCAAAAACCAAGCCATGAGGTCGAAGGAATTGTCCGTTGACAGGATTGTGTCGAGGCACAGATCTGGGGAAGTGTACCAAAAACACATTGGCCTCCATCATTCTTAAATGGAAGAAGTTTGGAACCACCAAGACTCTTCCTAGAGCTGGCCGCCCAGCCAAACTAAGCAACTGGGTGAGAAGGGCCTTGGTCAGGGTGACCAAGAACCCGATGGTCACTCTGAGAGAGCTCCAGAGGTCCTCTGTGGAAATGGTAGAACCTTCCAGAAGGACAACTATCTCTGCAGCACTCCACCAAATCAGGCCTTTATGGTAGAGTGGTCAGACGGAAGCCACTCCTCAGTAAAAAGGCACATGAAAGCCCGCTTGGAGTTAGCCAAAAGGCACGTAAAGACTCTGACCATTCATTTAGTCTGATGAAACCAAGATTGAAGTCTTTGGCCTGAATGCTGTGTGTCACATCCGGAGGAAACATGGCACCATCCCTAAGATAAAGCATGGTGGTGGTAGCATCATGCTGTAGGGATGTTTTTCAGTGGCAGGGCCTTGGAGACTAGTCAGGAATGGGTTAAAGGCGAACGGAGCAAAGTATAGAGATCCTTGATGAAAACCTGCTCCAGAGCACTCAGGACCTCAGACTGGGGTGAAGGTTCACCTTCACAGCCAAGACAACTTAGGAGTGGCTTTGGGACAAGTCTCAATGTCCTTGAGTGGCCCAGCCAGACTCTGGACTTAAACCCAATCTAACATTTCTGGAGACCTGAAAATAGCTGTGCAGCGACGCTCTCCATCCAACCTGACAGACCTTATATCTTCAGAGAATGGGAGAAACTCCCCAAATAGAGGTGTGCCAAGCTTGTAGCGTCATACCCAAGAAGACTCAAGGCTGTATCGTTGCCAAAAGGTGCTTCAACAAAGTACTTATGTAAATGTCATAAGTTTAATACATTTGCTAAAATAAAAATAAAATAAAGTTAATGCTTTGACATTGTGGGAAAAAAACAATTTAATACATTTTAGAATAAGGCTGTAACGTAACAGAATGTGGAAAAAGTCAAGAGGTTGGAATACTTTATAAATGTCATGTTCATTCAACCATGTTCTATATTTTACTAATTATAGGCTGTCTGTAATTGCCTCAATATTTCATGTGTGCAAAGTTCCAAATCTTTAGTGCATTATAAGGTATATTTACAGAATAAGCTACCTCAATATTTGCAGCCATCTTTCTAGTACCTGATAAATTGTCAGTATTGTGGAATAATTCTAATGTTAAGGTAAGATGAATGGAAAAAGCTGATTCGAGAGCAGCGTTTGCCTTTCTTTCGCTCCTATCATTATCAACACGCCTCAACGTCACACTTTAGCGAACATTCTTTGCGTGGTGTTTGGTAAATACATGTTACATTGTTGGCCGTTGTAGGGAAGACGCATTGTTATAAACACTCATAAGCCTTAAGTTCCATCGCTGTCAGGAGACCGGGCCCAGGATGTATTCCTCGTGGTCTCTACATCATGGGTCTTTATTCTGTAAAACTCAATATATGCAGATCCCAAAAGTGTAAAACAATTGCATGAATATGGAATTGCTCTTAATCTGCTATTCAATCAAGAGTTTTTTACACCACAACCCTACCTCCCAGTTGTACCTGCTCAAAAGGAGTTGCACAATCTGTCATGGTATGATCTAATAATACAAGTCAGGAGGATGTTTATTAGATAACCCAAAATCAATATACAGGATTCAGGTCAGCCAGAAAGAACTGGTGATTTCACATGAACCAGATTCAAGATGTACCCCTTCTCAAATCCATTTCACTCTCTTCGCAACCAGGACCACTGAGGGGGAAAAGAAACAGCAGCAGCAGCAAGATGTGAGCATCAGGATGTTTTATTGTGAATCTGTTTTAGACATCTTATTCATAGTCCATGAGGCACTGTTCTACTAGAAGTCATCATTGTCAGTCATCCAGGTCCAGTGTGTTGAGTTCCTCATCCAGTTCGTCCAGGTCCTCGCCGGTGAAAAGGTTCTCGTCCACAGGCACGGGCTCTGCTTCCTTTTCGTCGAGAGTCTCGTCTTCCCCGTCGTGCCCGTTCTCCTCCACACCTCCGCAAGCCCCGTTCAGCTGGTAATCTGGGAGATGGCACAAGGCACAGGTTCAGAACATCACATCTGCTCAGTCAAAGGCATCAGATATATACGCAGCATCTATGCTGTGACCCATAAACGGAATTGCAATGGAAGGTGACGTGGCAAGGGAGTCATTCAACTATGTGCAAGGGGATTCGAATTTATATTTTTGGACTTTTGATATAGCCATTGATTCCTGAAGAATATAACTTATAAATTCCTAATGATGGGGTATGACAGTTAAACTGTCAGTTAAACTGTCATACCTCATCAGTACCCAAAATATAAGCTTGTTTTACAATCACGTTGCTTACAAACAAACACTGTATAGCTTAAAGGGGAAATCCTCAGTTGAAACAAAGCATTCTCCCTGTCTGTTTCGGTAAAAAGCTATGGGATGGGGCTGAAATTCACTCAAATTCATACAAAGCTATGGATGCAAGGACTGACCATCCATGATATCAAAATTATAGTTTTAACCAGGGCTTGGAACCGGTTCAGGGTACAGAACAGTTTTTTTTTTCATGGAACCGGGAACGATAGTGATCCATACTGTTCTGGGAAAATAAGCATTATTTTAAAAGCACAGAAATCAGTTAAGATTATTTTACGTTCCAGGCATTTATTTCTAGTCCCACAAGCTGAAAATGTGTGTGTGCAGGCTCCCTGCCCCTCCCCCTCCAAAGTATAGGGTACTGTACTGACGTTAAAACCGTGAGAAGATCGGGAGAGGTTTTTTTATTAGCTAAAAAATGGATAAACTTTTTGAATGCTACTTAAGGATTACTATAGGCCTAGTTATCACGTTTCACATTGGATTTATAAATTACAAAAAAAGGTAAGACGTGTTTTTAATTCTGGTGCCGCTCTGCACACACAAGCTTGTTAGCGATCTCAAAGGACATTCAAAGTCCCTTCATAGAAGCTGCTCCTCCTAGGTATAATTCTGTGGACCTAATTGAGATAATGCATGTCATAACAAGATGCCTAGTGCTTCAAGCCTGCTCTTCAACCCTCTCTTCACACATCTTGTGCCATAGGCTACACTTGTCTGTTCATCACGCATGTGATGCACTAGACAACCAGTTCTTATAGTCTTTAGCCGTACCCTTATCCTACTCCTCCTCTGGTGATGTAGAGGTTAACTCAGGCCCAGTTGCAACTAGTTCCACTCCTATTCCCCAGGCGCTATCATTTGTGGACTTATGTAACCGCAAAAGCCTTGGTTTCATGCATGTTAACATCAGTAGCCTCCTCCCTAAGTTTGTTTTATTCACTACTTTAGCACACTCTGCCAAACCTGAAGTCCTAGCCGTGTCTGAATCCTGGCTTAGGAAGGCCACCAAAAATTCTGAAATGTCCATCCAAAAATACAACATTTTCCATTAAGATAGAACTGCCAAAGGGGGTGGAGTTGCAATCTACTGCAGAGATAGCCTGCAGAGTTCTGTCATGCTATCCAGGTCTGTACCCAAAAATCCACCTTTCCAGAATTAAGTCTCTCACTGTTGCCGCTTGTTATTTTTCTACGGCTGGCCATGCTTTCCACCTGGCTACCCCTACCCCGGTCAATAGCTCTGCACCCCCCACAGCAACTTTCCCAAGCCTCCCCCATTTCTCCTTCACCCAAATCCAGACAGCTGATGTTCTGAAAGAGCTGCAAAATCTGGACCCCTAACAAATCAGCTGGGCTAGACAATCTGGACCCTCCCTTTCTAAAATTATGCGCCGCAATTGTTGCAACCTCTATTACTAGCCTGTTCAACCTCTCTTTTGTATCGTCTGAGATCCCTAAAGATTGGAAAGCTGCCGCGGTCATCCCCCTCTTCAAAGGGGGAGACACTAGACCCAAATTGTTACAGACCTATATCTATCCTACCCTGCCTTTCTAAAGTCTTTGAAAGCCAAGTTAAACAGATCATTGACCATTTCGAATCCCACCGTACCTTCTCCGCTATGCAAACCTGGTTTCCGAGCTGGTCATGGGTGCACCTCCGCCACGCTAAAGGTCCTAAACAATACAACCCCCTACAATAAAAGACAGTACTGTGCAGCCGTATTCATCGACCTGGCCAAGGCTTTCGACTGTGTCAACTCAATAGCCTTGGTTTCTCAAATGACTGTCTCGCCTGGTTCACCAACCACTTCTCAGAGTTCAGGCCCTCCGATTTGACACACTGTTGTCCAGACCTCTGGCAGTCTATGGGGGTGCCACAGGGTTCAATTCTCGGGCCAACTCTTTTCTCTGTATACATCAATGATGTCGCTCTTGCCGCTGGTGATTCTCGGATCCACCTCTACGCAGACGACACCATTCTGTATACTTCTGGCCCATCTTTGGACACCGTTAACAAACCTCCAGACGAGCTTCAATGCCATACAACTCTCCTTCCATGGCCTCCAACTGCTCTTAAATGCATGCTCTTCAACCGATCGCTGCCTGCACCCGCCCGCCTAGCATCACTACTCTGGACGGTTCGGACTTAGAATATGTCATTGTATCATTAGGTCTGTCTACGAATTTGAGAGTTTACCAGCTGTTTACAGAAACAAGTGAATCTCGGATTGCCCCTTTAAAGGCTGAGGGCCAATTGTGTGATAGAAAGAGGTTTAAAGACAGACATGTTATGAAAAACACATTGGGATAGAAAGATAAATGCTTTGAAGAAAGTTGAGATCAAGGATAATGTGGCTTCCATTCATTTATTGGCAAAATAATTTCAAACACTCACCATTCGTTTCCTTTGTTGGCTTCGATTTGGCTGTGAATCTGTCAACTGCAGCAACAGTTATTCCAGTGTTGTCAACTTCCTTTGGAACAAACCTGGCTAGATCAATGTCGTGGAACTCCTGAACATATTCAACCTGTGGGGAGGGATGACCAGTATCAATGTCATACATTTGTATCCCTTCATGATAATTAAATCTGGTGTAGCACCAACACACTTTCTTAAGGTACTTCAGTAAAGATTTCCTGAGTATCCCCAGAGATGCATGCCTATTGAAAAATGTGTTTTATCAGGCTTACCTCATCAACATCATCATTGTCCTCAACATATTTTATGTCATCAGCCTCCTCATCGTCATCATCAGCCAGATCAGGACAGAACTCAAATACTTGACGGCCGCTAACCTACACAACAACTCGTGTTAGTATTAAAATGTTTTCCACTTATCTGTAAGATGTGATACTGCAATCAAAATACATGATTATTTCGAGCTTTGGCGACATCCTCTGGTAGAAAACAAAATCAAAGCTCACCCCAAAGGACCTGCCAGCTTTGAAATCAGCCTTCTTTTTCTCCATGTCTTGCTCTGCCTTGGCCACTTTCTCTTGCCTTTTCCTCTTTTTCCAGGCCAAGAAGGTCTCCAGAGTTATTCGGGTGACATTTGGTCCTAGGGCAGATCGCTGACAGACAAATTGTTTGGTAATATTTCTTAAACAGTAACAGCCCATGGAAACTTCACAGGATCTCAATCTCAGCACTGTTATTGATAAGTCACAAGTTCTATATATATTATTTTTATGTTGGTCGCCGAGTGATCAAACATTAACAGAGTTAACAGACAGTCCTGGCATCCATAGCTCTTTATGCATTTCAGAGTGGATAAAGTAGCGGGGCTGCCGATTGAAACAAACATTGTGAGAAATAAAAATACTAATAATACTACTAATTATTATTATTATTATTATTATAAGACAAATCTCAAGTAGAAACATGAATTTCAATGAAAGTGGTCAAATCTACCTCATTCTCTATCAACTCTTCCATTGAGATTTCATCTTCCTTTTCATCCTTCTTCTGGTCTTTCTTGAGCACAAACCCAGCAGGCAATGCATGGCGGTACATACAAGTGTCAGCTCCACTAGGACATACCCAAAACCAACCATATTTGTTGTTTTCAATGGCATCAAGGAAATGCTTGCAAACCTACAAGACGATAAAAGCAGAAGTGAGTCTATTATCCTAATATACAGTGCATTCAGAAAGTATTCAGACCCCTTGACGTTTTCCACATTTTGTTACGTTACAGCCGTATTCTAAAAAATAAATAAAAATCCCCCTCAATCTATACACAATAACCCATAATGACAAAGCAAAATCTGTTTAATTTTTTTTTGCAAATTGATTGAAAATAAATTGAAAGATCACATTTGCAGATCACAAGTACTCAGACCCTTTACTCAGTACTTTGTTGAAGCACCGTTGGCAGCGATTACAGCCTCTAGTCTTCTTGGGTATGACGCTACAAGCTTGGTACGCCTGTATTTGGGGAATTTGTCCTATTCTTCTCTGCAGATCATCAAAGCTCTCAGGTTGGATGGGGAGCATCACAGCTAATTTCAGGTCTCTCCAGAGATGTTAGATCGGGTTCAAATCCGGACTCAGGCTGGGCCACTCAAGGATATTTCAGACGTGTCCCAAAGCCACTCGTCTTGGCTGTGTGCTTAGGGTCGGTGTCCTGTTGGGAAGGTGAACCTTCAGCCCAGTCGGAGGTCCTGAGCGCTCTGGAGCAGGTTTACATTAAGGACCTCTGTACTTTGCTCCGTTCATCTTTCCCTCGATCCTGACTAGTCTCCCAGTTCCAGGCCAAAAGAGTTCAATCTGGTTTCATCAGACCAGAGAATCTTGTTTGTCATGTTCTGATAGTCCTTTAGTACCTTTTGGCAAACTCCAAGTGGGCTGTCATGTGCCTTTTACTGAGTAGTGGCTTCCATCTGGCCACTCTACCATAAAAGCCTGATTGGTGGAGTGATGCAGAGATGGTTGTCTCTCTGGAAGGTTCTCCCATCTCCACAGATGAACTCTGGAGCTCTGTCAGAGTGATCCATCGGGTTGTTAGTCATCCTGACCAAGGCCCTTCTCGCTCAATTGCTTAGTTTGGCCGGGCGGCCAGCTCTAGGAAGAGTCTTGGTTCCAAACTTCTTCCATTTAAGAATGATGGAGGCCACTGTTTTCTTGGGGGCCTTCAATGCTGCAGACATTTTTTTGGTACCCTTCCCCAGATCTGTGCCTCGACACAATGTCTCTGAGCTCTATGGACAATTCCTTTAACCTCATGGCTTGGTTTTGCTCTGACATACACTGTCAACTGTGGGACCTTATATAGACAGGTGTGTGCCTTCCAAATCATGTCCAATCAATTACCACAGGTGGACTACAATCAAGTTGGTAGAATCATGTTAAGGATGATAAATGGAAACCGGACGCACCCAAGCTCAATTTCAAGTCTCATACCAGTCTGAATACTTATGTAAAATTGAAAAACCTGTCTTCACTTTGTTATTATAGGGTATTGAGTGTAGATTGATGAGTATTTAAAAAAATATGAATTTTAGAATAAGGCTGCAACATAAAATGTGGAAAAAGGGAAGAAGTCTGAACATTTTCTGAATGCACTGTATAGTAGTGATGAATCTTAGGTCTTAGAGGGATGTGCCAAAACCTACAATTTGAGTTTTTGAGCTTTGAGCTTTTTTCTTTTCCGCTTCTCCGTGCTTCTGGTTCACAACCTCCTCCAACTTCTTCTCATCCCAATTATCCATGGTGTCTATACAAAACAGGATAAATAGTCAGCTCTACAAAACCCAGCAGAGATCTCAGCTGTTTATTCACTGCTGACAACACTAATGATTAGAAGACACTAACCTTTCTCAAGCTCGTCATCTCTCTTGTCAACGTAGAGGCTTCGTTTTTCACACTTCCTCTCGAGTGTCAAATCGTGGGAGAACTTGCACTTGTCTCCTTTGGTGCATTGGCCTTGCTTGAAGAAGGCACAGAGAACTGACTTTGGGTCCACCCCTGCAGAATTTAGAGGAAAATGTAATAAGTACTGAATGTTTCTTCATTACCTCAGGGTCTTTCCTGCCACTGTTGCCAGATGGGTGGATTGAATAGAATAATTACACATTAAGAAAATAATTATTTTGTTATTGTAACCCAATCCAGCATAACAATATTGGGTAATGATTTAAATGTACAGTACTAGCCAAAAGTTTGGACATCTACTCATTTAAGGGTTTTGCTTTATTTTTACTATTTTCTACTTTGTAGAATAGAAAAGACAAACTATGAACACATGGAATCATGTAGTAACTTAAAAAAAAAGTGTTAAATCAAAATATTTTATACATTTTAGATTCTTCAAAGTAGCCACTCTTTGCCTTGACAGCTTTGCATTCTTTTAACCAGCTTCACCTGGAATGCTTTTCCAAAAGTCTTGAAGGAGTTCCTCACTCTGCGGTCCGACTCTTCCCAAACCATCTCAATTGGGTTGAGGTCGGGTGATTGTGGAGGCCAGGTCATCTGATGCAGCACTCCATCACTCCTTCTTGGTCAAATAGCCCTTACACAGCCTGAAGATGTGTTGGGTCATTGTCCTGTTGAAAAACAAATGATAGTCCCACTAAGCACAAACCAGATGGGATGGCGTATCGTTGCAGAATGCTGTGGTAGCCATGCTGGTTAAGTGTGCCTTGAATTCTAAATGAATCAGTGTCACCAGCAAAGCGCCCCCACACCACCTCCACACTTCACCGTGGGAACCACACATGCGGAGGTCATCCGTTCAACTACTCTGCTTCTCACAAAGACATGGCGGATGGAACCACAAATCTCAAATTTGGACTCAGCAGACCAAATAGACAGACTTCTACTGGTCTAATGTCCATTGCTTGTGTTTCTTGGCCAAAGCAAGTATTTTCTTCTCATTGGTGTCCTTTAGTAGTGGTTTCTTTGCAGCAAATCAACCATGAAGGCCTGATTCACACAGCCTCCTCTGAACAGTTGATGTTGAGAGGTGTCTGTTACTTGAACTCTGAAGCATTTATTTGGGCTGCAATTTCTGAGGCTGGTAACTAATGAACTTATCCTCTTTAGCAGAGGTAACTCGGGGTCTTCCTTTCCTGTGGCAATCCTCATCAGAGCCAGTTTCATCATAGCGTTTGGTGGTTTTTCCTGACTGCACTTCAAGAAACTTTCAAAGTTCTTTACATTTTCCCGATTGACGGACCTTCATGTCTTAAAGTAATGATGGACTGTTGTTTCTCTTCGCTTATTTGAGCTGTTCTTGCCATAATACGGACTTGGTCTTTTGCCAAATATGGCTATCTTCTGCATACCACCCCTACCTTGTCACAACAACTGATTGGCTCAAACGCATTACGGAGGAAAGAAATTCCACAAATTAACTTTTAACAAGGGACAAATGTTAATTGAAATTCCAGGTGACTACCTCAAAGCTGGTTGAAAGAATGCCAAGAGTGTGCAAAGCTGTCATCAGGGCAAAGGGTGGGTACTTTGAAGAATTTCAAATATATTCTGATTTGCTTAACACTTTTTTTAACACAACACTTTTTTTACTACATGATTCCATGTGTAATGTCAGTTTTTGATGTCTTCACTATTATTCTACAATGTAGAAACAAGTAAAAATAAAGAAAAACCCTTGAATGCGTAGGTGTGTCCAAACTTTTGACTGGAACAGTACATCAACAACAAACATTCATTACAAACTCATTCCTTGAAACATGGAATACAATCTAAGAACTTTAACATAACAGTGAACATTAATTTGTAAAGGTGTTACAAATGCTTTTGCGTGTTAGTAAAAAGGGGCGGCAGGTAGCCTAGTTGTTAGAGCATTGGACTAGTAACCGAAAGGTTGCAAGATCGAATCCCCGAGCTGACAAGGTAAAAATCTGTCATTGTGCTGCTGAACAAGGCAGTTAACTTCTTAGGGATGAGCACACGAGGTGACCGTTTTGGAGAGCCTGGCGTGCCCAAAGTAAAATGCCTCCCATTCAGGCCCAGAAAATAGGATATGCACATATTTGGTACCATTGGATAGGAAACACTGAATTTTGTAAAACTGTTAACCATTTGTCTGTGAGTAAAACAGAACGGATATGGCAGGCAAAACCCCGAGGAATTTCTGTCTTGGAAAAAGTGGTTTTCAGAGTGCCTCATTTGGAACCCCTCCCTCATGAAAATGCCCATAAAAGGGCATATGAATGCAGTACCTATCGCTTCCTCTGGATGTCCACAGTCTCGAGACAGTGTTTTGATTCTGTTCAGATGCTTTAGAGCAGAGAAGAGGGAATAAGGAAGTGCCTCTTTGGAACTCTATAGGAGTGGATGCACGCTCTCTGGAAGCACGCACTGTGTTTTTTACCGTCTTTAGAGCTCAGTTTATATTCCGGTTGATTTATTATAGTAAATATACGTAAAAGTGTTCCTAAGGATACATTTAAAATGATGTTTGATTGTTCTTGGACAAGTTTATAGGTATAAGTTGAATGAGTTCTCTTCACGTTTCAATGGAGGTGTGGACGCTGTAGTTTCTGATTATAACGCGAACCAAATGGAGATTTATGGATATAATACATTACTTTTTCTAACAAAAGAACCATGGATTGTCTTCGTTGGACACTTGGGAAGCCCTCAGCAGAAGTTCTTCAAAAGGTAATTGATTTGTTTTCGCTGTGAAATGTGTTTTGTGTGAACCGTGGAGGCTTATGAAATTATGGTAATAAAAAAATATGTTAGGTGCTACCCTCAAACAATCAAATGTGGTGCTTTCGCCATAAAGCCTTTTTGAAATCTGACAACGCTGTGATATTGCCAAGAGGCAGAGCTTTTGATGACTATGAAACACTTGTATATTGATGCATGTTTAATAATTCAACTTTTGGATTTTGAATTTGGCGCCTTGCATTTCACCTGGTAGTGTCGGGAGTGTCGGCTAGCGCCCCACCGCTCCCTAAGAAGTGAACTTGGGTCAAACGTTTCATGTAGCCTCCCACAATAAATTGGGTGAATTTTGGCTCACCTGACAGAGCTGGTGTAACTGAGTCAGGTTTGTAGACCTCCTTGCTCGCACACGCCTTTTCAGTTCTGTCCACAAATGTTCTATAGGATTGAGGTCAGGGCTTTCTGATGGCCACTCCAATACCTTGACTTTGTAGTTCTTAAGCCATTTTGACAACTTCGGAAGTATGCTTGGGGGTAATTGTCCATTTGGAAGACTGATTTGCGACCAAGCTTTAACTTCCTGACTGATGTCTTCAGATGTTGCTTCAATTTATCCACATATGTTCATTTCTATCTTCATGATGCCAACTATTTTGTGAAGTGCACTCCAGCAGCAAAGCACCCCCACAACATGATGCTGCCACCACCACGGTTCATGTTTGGGATGGTGTTCTTCGGCTTGCAAGCCTCCCCCTTTATCATCCAAACATAACAATGGTCATTATGGCCAAACAGTTATATTTTTGTTTCATCAAACCAGAGGACATTTCTCAAAAAAGTACAATCTTTGTCCCCATTTGCAGTTGCAAACCGTAGTCTGGCTTCTTTATTACGGTTTGGGAACAGTGGCTTCTTCTTCCTTGCTGAGATGCCTTTCAGGCTATGTCGATATAGGACTCGTTTTACTGTGGATAGATACTTTTGTACCTGTTTCCTCCAGCATCTTCACAAGGTCCTTTGCTGTTGTTCCAGGATTGATTTGCACTTTTTGCACCAAAGTACGTTCATCTCTAGGAGACAGAACGCGTCTCCTTCCTGAGCGGTATGACGGCTGCGTGGTCCCATGGTGTTTATACTTGCATACTATTGTTTGTACAGATGAACGTGGTACCTTCAGCCATTTGGAAATTGCTCCCAAGAATGAACCAGACTTGTGGAGGTCTACAATTTCTTTTGATTTTCCCATGTTGTCAAGCAAAGAGGCACTGAGTTTGAAGGTAGGCCTTGAAATACATCCACAGGTACACCTCCAATTGACTCAAATGATGTCAATTAGCCTATCAGAAGTTTCTAAAGCCATGACATCATTTTCTGGAATTTTCCAAGCTGTTTAAAGGCACAGTCAACTTAGTGTATGTAAACTTCTGACCCACTGGAATTGTGATACAGTGAATTATAAGTGAAATAATCTGTCTGTAAACAATTGTTGGAAAAATGACTTAGGACATCTACTTTGTGCATGACACAACTGACTTGCCAAAACTTTAGTTTGTTAATTAGAAATTTGTGGAGTGGTTGAAAAACGAGTTAATGACTCCAACCTAAGTGTATGTAAACTTCCCACTTCAACTGTACCAGAAGAAACTTTGTAGCTGAATATAGAAGACATTTCCATCCTCACCTTTAGCGACTTTCTGAGCAGCCACCACTGGCTTGAAAAGCTCGTTCAGCTCATCTAACTCTTTCTTCTTGTCACCCTTTTTGTTCTTGTCCCCTTCAGCAGCAGCCTAGGAAAACAGGATCTAGTTAGTCACAAGTCCACAACAGGAACCAGGTTTGCCGGCCTCCTGACTTAATAGCAAGCTATAGCTTGAGTTTAGGTCGGATTTATATCCATTTAAATTTTCCAGAAGGTGCCTAGTTTTGCCTTGTGTAGCAAGAATGTTGAATGAACTGTCATTTGGACTTACTCTGCCAATTGTCCACTTGGTTGGTCCTATGCCATTTGAAATTTCACAAAATATCCACAGGAAAGTACTTTCAAACAGACTTTTTAAAATGCTTGTTCTGCTGTTAATTCCTATCTGGCACATGCACAAAACCATGTAAACACTTGCATGAGCTCAGTATGCATGCATCGGGTGCATGTATTTTTGTCTTATGTGGATGCCTCAGGGGATAGAAAAAACAGAATTATGAGAGCTAGGCACACAGACATGAGGTTTGAAGTCAGATTAAAGAGATTCTTGATAGATGGAATTTCATGACTTCCCCTTGACTTATAACCACATTTCCTTTATGCATGTGTAAAAAAGTATGCGTAAAGTGGTAGACTCGAAGGCCGCTCTCTGACGCCATGCAGCATCTTCTGTTATTGTGCAAGGCACTTAACACCCCCCCCAAAGTAGAATACCTGTCAGGCAACTGTATAAAACATGTGGTCAACCATCAGTCTGGAGAGCTACTGGGTGTGCAGGCTTTTGATCAAACACAGAGCCAGTCTATCATGGTCCAGCATAGCAGCTTATTTATAAAATGTTTGTTAGAGGGGGACTAGAATAAAAGCCTACACACCCATTGGCTCTCCTGGAGCACTCACTCACGTCTTGGGTTCCGTGTTAGAAGTATTTACTTTGCAGGCTGACTAGCATCTAGTTGCAATGTCCCAAAATCTACTGGAAGTATCTACTAAACAAGTTGAAGCCACATAAATTATAATGTAGCCTTTTGGTTTAACAAAAATTACTGCTCGCAGTTCAATTATTATTATGATTCGATTCACCACGATTTTGTTTGGTCAAAGAATCGTTCAAAAAAGTAAATCAACTTTGAATGGCCATATTCGTGAGTGTGGGCGGTGGAAAGTCTTTGGGGACATGAGGAAAACATGCTAATAATAGATAAACAGTTAGAGGTAACTGTTTTAACAAGATATGTTTTGAATTTGCTACTTAGTTATTAGTCTGTTCTTTAACATATTTTATAGGTTAGGCCTGCTTCTGCAATGTCCGACTCTCGCTCTCTCCTTGAGCAACGGCCCACTCATCTCGCATTGATGCAAGTGATGCGCACAAACACGTTAAAGTGACATTCCAATCCAGGCTGATATGTTGATTTTATTTTATTGATACAATATTTAAAAACTGTGCCTAAATAAATTACATAAAAATGAATTTCATAATTTCTGTTAATTTCTTAGGGAGCGGCAGCTGAGGTGTCGGTTTTGGAGAGTCTGGCGTGCCCAAAGTATAAGGCCTGCCACTCAGGCCCAGAAACTAGGATATGCACATAATTAGTACTATTGGATAGGAAACACTCTGAAGTTTCTAAAAGTGTTCAAATATTGTCTGTGAGTATAACAGAACTGATATAGCAGGCAAAAACCCAAGGAATTTCTGTCCTGGAATAAGTGTTTTTGACACATTGCCTCATTTTGAACCCCTCCCTATTAAAAACAGCCATATATGAGAGTAAGATTGCAGTACCTATTGCTTCCACTGGATGTCAACAGTCTCTAGACAGTGTTTGGTGATGTTAGCTTGCTCTGGATGGTAATAGAAGAAGAATTTCTAACTAGTCACAGGATGTAAACAGAAAAGGATGCGCATTCACGGGCTCGTGCGCTGTGGTTTTTTCCTTTCCTATCGTCCAGTTTATAATCCGGTTGAAATATTATAGTAAATATACATAAGTGTTCCTAAGGATACATTATCAATGATGTTTGATTGTTCTTGGACAAGTGTATAGGTATAGGTTGAACGAGTTCTCTTCACGGTTCAATGGGCGAGTGGACGCTGTATTTTATGAACATAACGCGCCAACCAAACTGAGATTTATGGATATAATAAATAACTTTTTCTAACAAAAGAACCATTGGATGTCTTCGTTGGACACTTGGGAAGCCCTCAGCAGAAGTTCTTCGAAAGGTAAGGGATTTTATATTAGCGATATCATGTGTTTTATGAGACCCGCTTTGGTTATGGATTTATGGTAATGCATAAAATATGAGGGGGGCTATCCTCAAACAATCAAATGTGCTTTCGCCGTAAAGCCTTTTTGAAATCTGACAACGCTGTGATATTGCCAAGAATCAGAGCTTTTGATGGCTATGCAACACTTGTATATTGATGAATGTTAGCGCCCCACTGCTCCTTAAGTAGTTTTAATGACTTTCAGGCCTTGACAACACCATTTTAAAATTCCATGACTTTTGTTGGATTTTCATGACCTGTAGTATACTTTAGCCAGTAGTTCTGAAGGTAATGCTCACTAGAAGAAAATAAAAAGTCATACTACGTCACATAAAATCAGTAAAAAAAGAAACGTTGCCGGTGATGTCTGGTGAGGACCTGCCTTACAACAGGCCTACAAGCCCTCAGTCCAGCCTCTCTCAGCCTAGTGCGGACAGTCTGAGCACTGATGGAGGGATTGTGCGTTCCTGGTGTAACTCGGGCAGTTGTTGATAACATCCTGTACTTGTCCTGCAGGTGTGATGTACCGATCCTGTGCAGCTGTTACACGTGGTCTGCCCGTCCTGTCTCCCTGTAGCGCTGTCTTAGGCGTCTCACAGTACGGACATTGCAATTTATTGCCCTGGCCACATCTGCAGTCCTCATGCCTCCTAGCAGCATGCCTAAGGCACGTTCACACAGATGAGCAGGGCATCTTTCTTTTGGTGTTTTTCAGAGTCAGTAGAAAGGCCTCTAACTGTGACCTTAATTGCCTACCGTCTGTAAGCTGTAAGTGTCTTAACAACCGTTCCACAGGTGCATGGTCATTAATTGTTTATGGTTCATTGAACAAGCATGGGAAACAGTGTTCAACTTCTAAGGGAGTGGTGGCAGTGTTGGGAGTTTGAGTCTGGCATGCCCAAAGTAAAATGCCTGCCACTCAGGCCCAGAAACTAGGATATGCACATAATTAGTACTATTGGATAGAGAACACTCTGGAGTTTCTAAAACTGTTAAAATAATGTCTGAGTATAACAGAACTGATATTTTTTTTGTCACTGTTTTTTCCATTGACTTGCTATTGACTAGAGTGAATTGGCTCCCAGATTGAAGTCCTATGGCTTCCACTAGATGTCAACAGTCTTTAGACAAGGTTTGAAGCGTTTACCTTGAAAAACGGGAATAGAAGATTATATAAGTTGAGTAAGGAAGTGCCTTTTGTGTTTTGCGCACGAGACCGTGAGTGTGCGCCTCTGTATTTTCATTTTCTATCGCTCAGGTTATTATCCGTGTGAAATATTATAGGTACACTTATGTATATTAACTAAGGTTACATTATAAACAACGTTTGATTTGTTTGGACAAAGTTGATAGGTATATTTTTTGTCTTGTATAATGGGACGAGTTTATGTGTATCCCATAATTGCTCTCTCTCGCTCTGCTGTGTGCATCTTGCTAGCATTCACTCAAAACGGAGGGCTGAAGCTCGAATTGCTAGGTGGCTGGCCTAGGTGGGGGAAAACGGTGCTGCCCAGCTTACATAAAAGTGACTTTCAAACTAGGCATTGCGTGGCTAATTGAGGTAAGACAGTAATTCTGCTTATAGATCATGCATGTAGGAACTGCACACTGACACATCCAGCCTAAAGTGGGAGGTTTCAACAATACTTACTCGCCGATGTGCCGGAGCATGTCTAATACTTTCCTGTGGATGTTTTGTCTCAAATTTCCAACAGCATAAGGACGAACTCAGTGAACAACCAGCAGAGTAAGTTCAACTGAAGTTTATTAAACATTCTGACTTGTAAAAGGATTGTTCAGTCTTCTGGAATCTATGTTATTGTTAGCAACTAGTGTGGGAAGTCCACACTCAGAATTAAGACGCTAGATCCAGGCACATTAGGCTAGTGTCAATTCAAAGTAAATTAGCGAGAAAATATCTATAGATTGATGTTGCCATAAGAACCTGACTTTCGTACATCTCTTCTATAGTTGGAACAGAGCTATGCCAGAATGTGGACAGAGCCCGGCGCGGTATATGGCTGGGAAAATGTACCTCAATCCAAAGATGCAATATGTCGCTGTACTCTTAAATGTTCCCAAAATTATAAAATGTTTAATTGATAAGATTGAAATACTGCTAGTTTTTTTTATTAAACTGCCTTTTTCGTCAGCCTGCTAGGCTAGCAAATGCTATAGCAGCCCATTGGATCCCAAGAAAATGCAACGCTTAGCGTTGGGGTGAGTAGTAGCTACCTTAAGTGTTGTAAAATACAACGGGTTGCTTTAGCTGTCCACATTCTGGCATCCGACAAGCTCTCAAACTCTAGGGGGCATTTTGACTTCTTACAGATTTCAGCCGATTAGCTTCGCCCACGACTGGCTCATGTGACCTACAATCCCGACTGTTTTAAAGTTTAGAAACGTAAATAATCGTTGGTTGCGATACAGCTTTCGAAACATATGGCCCTTATCAGCGAGAAAGAATCATTCAAATAAAAAAAATATACACTTACTGTAGCAGTGTTGCACAGATCCATACAGCTATGGGTGGCTCCATCCAATGAAACTACACTTCCTGAGTTACGCTTACACACAAGTGGTGTTTGGAGCACGCTAGATAACTAATTAGCACAGGTGGTCACTTCCGAGGCTGCAGTCCAAACACTTAGACACACCCTATCCCCTCAGCTCTCATTAGCACAAGTGGACACTTGTGATGACGTATCATGATGCCTGACAAGTATACACTTGCAGGGCAAGGGAGAAAGGAATTATTTTTAAATGGACCACCCTTGGCCAGAAATTCATCACTCATTCATCCCATGATGATTGTGTTTTCAGCCACCGGTGGCTTGTGGGTGCTTTATATGCCCTACAGTCAATTATGAGTGCACGTCTACTTATAATAATTATATATTAATTTACGCCTACTGTATGCTTGCTCGCAAATTAATTAGCTAAATAACGTTAGCTAGAACATCTGATGGATGTTTTATTTCAAAAATTTACAAAAGATAAAAACATATTTACGATACGTGTTTGTGCCGTCATGTGCATTAGTAGCACAATTTCTAACTTATTTGCATTTGTTTTTACTTACACTTGTATGTTGACTTCTCCATTTATGTTTTCGCTGACTTTTCTTAGTGGATGTACAATCTTTGCGAATTGAATTGAAAAATGGGGAGTTTCAGGCGCCGGAGTGAACATAAATTGTACACTCGCAAAGCCGACTGAAAACAAGGGCTGAGGGGCTAACGTTGCAAACTTCCCTTGCTTGGCTAATCATTTGGACCGCCCTCCAAGATGGCGAATGGGGAATAAGGTGAGGGTAAGTGGACAAGGGTGTGTCTTTTAAGTGTTTGGACCGCAGCCTGTATTCCATAAACAAGTGCTGTAACATTGAGATATGGCCATGTGGGAACACTAACCATATAAAAAGTGTGTAGACTTTTAATGTTAATTTTCTTTACTGATATGGAAGAAACGTTCCTTATGTTTCCAAAACAGTACTGCAAGCGATGCTTGTTAATGTTTACAGGAAGCGTCGGGGCTCTTAACAAAACTCCCCCGGTTAGATGATACTATGGTCAATTGGCGCTAAAGCAATTAATGTCTATGAATGGGGTACATTCTGGCTAGAGAGATGACATGAACAAAAGCCAGGTTATTATGGCTATTGGTTGATGATGCTCTAATAGCAAACATCTCTGTAGAAATTACAAGTCAAGCCAGTGGTCATTAATTGAGAAACAAGACTGTAGGCCTGACTGGTCCAGCTTACCTTACTACCAGGAACTTGCTTGACTTGCTGAGAGACATTCTTGATAAATTTCTGTTGTTTTCCACCCTTTTTGTTCTTCAAACCAAATGTCTTGTCCTACATAAAAGATAAACAAATGGAATATCAGGAATTTAATAAAGACAACGTTCAACGTTTGTTGGCAAGCTACCTAGAAGAAACGTCTTTACGACAAAGTTCATTCAAGCCGTGGGCAGACGATCACACAACTTAGCTACCTAGCGAACATTAATTCGAATAAATAAGTTTGTAGCCTTTGCTAGCTTACTGTCTGCAGCCGACAAGCTACCGTTACATCATGCAACTACAAGTTAGCTACCAGTAGCTACCACGTTCTTAAAAGGCGTTAGCATAAGAACGCTAACGTTTGTTAGTTTGGTACCTAGCAAATATAACGTTAACGGTTGGAAAGTGTTCTGCGTTCAACAATCCGTGTTATAACTAGCTAGCATCTAACGTTCTGTCGAACTTACTAGCTAGCTTCACAAAATAACAGTTGGACGTTACTGTAACTTAGCTAGATACCGGTACCTCTTATAGGTAGCAAACTAGCTTAGCATTATCATATTGAATTTGGCTATTGTGCGCGAAAGGGATTTCACCTCAATGATCTTTTCCTTCTTCTTTTCTTGAGTTTTTTTACTACCCGCGGCAGCTTGAGTTGGTTTCTTCGGAGGCATAGTGAATGGTGTAACTATATTTTGAATTATTCTATTACGATAGCCACCGCTACATGCAGGCTAACAGGCCACTCCGTGCCAACCTGTTACCAAGTTGACGCTGAATGACGTCAGTGTTAATTTTTCTTCCTAGGTGTTTTATGGGGCGGTTGGCATCCAACATTAATGGTGAATTACCGACACCTACTGTACTGGAGAGTTTTGACCATCGTTTTACGTCCTCGTCGGTTGTCACTCTATACCACAGCCACAAAGTCTAAATCGTTTTGGTTAGACACTTTGTCAGGCACAATGTCAGCAGTGTGGTTAAGATTAGGGTTCATGTTAAAATCATATTTTAAGAAGATAAATTGTGGAAATAGGAAGCGTTTAGCCGTTATGACTTTGTGGCTGTGGTAACTAGTGGCGAAATCCCTCAACCAATCCTATAGTTGCCATGTTCATGTTCTAGTCGGAACCAGGAAACTCGGAAATGTCCCACTTAGCAATTCTGACATTTCCGAGTTTCCTAGTTTGACTAGAACTGAAGTCTGGGAGCCATTGGCCTGTCACTAGAAGCGGACACTCACTAAAACCAATACTATCATCATCTATTGGCCAGTTTATGTTTAGCAATCACAAAAATTGGTCCCACATAATTGTGAAGAAACAGAAAAGTCAGGCTCATTTAATTAATGCATTTATTACAACTTTGAACTGACTCTCCACTTCCTCTCTTTGACTTATTCTCAACAAATTTAATCCTTGAACTTCACTAAAAGGCGATGGAAATGAAATGTGTTTTTGTGAGGTCTTTTCAAGATAATGGGCTTTCCTAGGGAGTTTTATAAATGTACATAACTTGATTTAAAGGGACAGTTTGGTATTCGAACAACAAAGCGGGACAGATGGGGCTGGGGAACTGTAACAACTCTCAAATTCATAGATAAAGCTATGGATCCAAGGATTGCTCATCCATAACATAAAAATAAAAGATTTAACCATGTTTTAAAGGTTGCAAGATAGAATCCCAGAGTTGACAAGGTAAAAATCTGTCGTTCTGCCCCTGAACAAGGCAGTTACCCACTGTTCCTAGGCCATCATTGAAAATTAGAATTTGTTCTTAACTGACTTGCCTAGTTAAATAAAGGAAACATTTTCTTTTAAAGCTATACAGTGTTTATTTACAATTACGTTGTTTAAAAACGATACAGTAAAAAAAGTTGTGTCGAAGCCTGTTGTTTGAATGGTTTTGATACATTGCCTCAATTTTGGTCATCCTCATTAAGGTAGAGAAAAACCTTTGCTTTATGCATCTTCAGAACGTTTTTCAGACACTTGGAGCTGTCTTTTCCAGTGATAACCGCCTAAAGAGATTAGGACAATGTTAAATACAGACATTATACAACAAACACATTTTTCTTGGTTTTCATCCTTCAAATAATACAATAGCACAAGAAGAACCCACATGTACAGTTTAACATTGACCACTAAGCATTCATGGTTATTCTTTCATGTATAATAATTCTCATTCGTAGAAGCATAGCAGTAGCCTTTCAACAACTCCATGTCCATTTACATCAAAGTCTACCAATTTTTCACCATCACCAGTGATCTGGAATCTTGGAGTCCTCATTTACTTCTCTGCTTGTCAAACGCAGAGACTATTTATTCCGTACAGAACTTACGTTACAGCAGTTTTACTAACTGCCATACCATGTGGTTTTCATACTTTCCCAAACAACTGCCGTTTTGACCCCTTTCTTAACATTTTAGAGAAAAAAATGTCACCTATATAAAATCTTCCCCTACTTCTCTGCTTTTCAAATATGAAGTCGGATTTAAAATCGGGGCTACCAATCTGTAACTAGAGCCGTTTTTGTAACCCATTGCCTGTCAAACGCAGAGACTATTTATTTCGTACAGAACATACGTTACGTTAAATATCGGGGCTACCAATTTGTAACTAGAGCCGTTTTCGTAACTCATCGACTGTCTTTCAAGCCTCTGTAAATCTT
>QNTS01001639.1:9299-22496 GCA_003317085.1 Hucho hucho
ACCACCACCACATGTATTATATCATCACTATCTAATACTGCATCACCACCAACACATGTATTATACCATCACTATCTAATACTGTACCACCACCAACACATGTATTATTTCAGCACTATCTAATACTGCACTACCACCGCAGATATTAGACCATCACTATCTATTACTGTACCACCACCACATGTATTATATCATCACAATCAAATACTGTACAACCACCGCATGTATTATATCAGCACTATCTAATACTGTACCACCAGAGCATTTTTTGTATCATCACTATCTAATACTGGATGACCACCACATGTATTATCTCATCACTATCTAAAACTGTACCACCACCACCACCACATGTATTATATCATCACTATCTAATACTGTACGACCACCACATGTATTATACCATCACTATCTAATACTGTACCTCCAGCACATGTATTATATCATCACAATCTAATACTGTACAACCACCGCATGTATTATATCAGCACTATCTAATACTGTACCACCAGAGCATTTTTTATATCATCACTGTCTAATACTGGATGACCACCACATGTACTATCTCATCACCATCTAATACTGTACCACCACCACCATATGTATAATATCATCACCATCTAATACTGAACCACCACCAACACATGTATTATATCATCACTACCTAATACTGTACCACCACCACATATATTATATCATCACTATCTAATCCTGTACTACGACCACATGTATTATATCATCACCATCTAATACTGTACCACCACCACATGTATTATATCATCACTATCTAATACTGTACCACCACTTCTTGTATTATATCATGACCATCTAATACTGTACCACTACCACATGTATTATATCATCACTACCTAATACTGTACCACCACCACATATATTATATCATCACTATCTAATCCTGTACTACGACCACATGTATTATATTATCACTATCTAATACTGTACCACCACCGCATATATTATGTCATCACTATCTGATACTGTACCACCCCCAAATGTATTATATCATCACTACCTACTACTTTACCACTAACACCACATGTATTATATCATCACTACCTAATACTGTACCACCAGAGCATATTTTATATCATCACTATCTAATACTGGATGACCACCACATGTATTATCTCATCACCATCTAATACTGCACCACCACCACATGTGTTAAATCATCACTATCAAATACTGTACCACCACCACCACCACCACCACCACATGTATTACATCGTCACTATCTAATTGTCACGATCTTCAGGATAGACAGACCAAGACGCAGCGATGCTTCCAGTATACATATTTAATACAAACGTAACTGGGCAAAATTAACGTAACGAAGATCGTGAAGTCGAACACACTAAACACAAAACAAGCTATGTCCAAACAATAACCCACAAAACCTAAATGAAAACCCCAAACATATATATGGTTCCCAATTAGAGACAACGACACACAGCTGCCTCTAATTGGGAACCATTACCCCAACATAGATATAGAAAACCTAGAACTCAAAAAACCCTACACCAAAATGAAACCTAAACACTCCAGCCTGTCATCTCAGGCCTGGACGTGACAGTACCCCCCCCCAAAGGCGCGGACTCCGACCGCGCCAAAAAGTCCATGGGGGGGTCTTCGGGTGGGTTTCTTAGTCCCAGGTGGCGGCTCCGGTGCCGGCCGTGCTGGTCCGAGGTCACGCACCGGAAGCCCTGGGCCATTTGCAGGACTGGGGACCCTCTCTGGCGGACCCGGGCTGGGGACCCTCTCTGGCGGACCCGGGCTGGGGACCCTCACTGGCGGCGCCGGGCTGGGGACCCTCACTGGCGGCGCCGGGCTGGGGACCCTCACTGGCGGCGCCGGGCTGGGGACCCTCACTGGCGGCGCCGGGCTGGGGACCCTCACTGGCGGCTCAGGACTGGGGACCCTCACTGGCGGCTCAGGACTGGGGACCCTCACTGGCGGCTCAGGACTGGGGACCCTCACTGGCCCTCTGGTGCGGGGAGCAGGAACCGGCCGTACTGGGCTCATGACGCGCACTCTGGTGCGGGGAGCAGGAACCGGCCGTACTGGGCTCGTAACGCGCACTCTGGTGCGGGGAGCAGGAACCGGCCGTACTGGGCTCGTGACGTGCACTCTGGTGCAGGGAGCAGGAACCGGCCGTACTGGGCTCATAACGCGCACTCTGGTGCGGGGAGCAGGAACCTGACGTACTGGGTTCCTGACGGGTACAGGAATCCTGGAGCGTGGAGCAGGGACAGGACGTGCTGAGTCCACGCCAGGCACAGGGATCCTGTAGCGTGGAACAGGGATCCTGGAGCGTGGAGCAGGGACAGGACGTACTGGGCTGTGGATGCGAACCGGAGATTCTGCCCGTAGGACCGGTGCAGGATATATTGGTACTAGGAGACGCACTGGAGACCTAGCGCGCAGAGCTGGCACCACTCTACCAGGCTGCACACTGACCTTGGCCTGACATACGAGTGGCGCTGGGATCTCTCGCACTGGGCTGTGGACACGTACCGGAGACACTGCACGCAGAACCGGTGCAGGATATCCTGGTCCAAGGAGGCGCACCGGAGACCAGGAGCGCTGAGCCGGCACCACTCTACCAGGCTGCACACTGACCTTGGCCTGACATACGAGTGGCGCTGGGATCTCTCGCACTGGGCTGTGGACACGTACCGGAGACACTGCACGCAGAACCGGTGCAGGATATCCTGGTCCAAGGAGGCGCACCGGAGACCAGGAGCGCTGAGCCGGCACCACTCTACCAGGCTGCACACTCATCGTAGCCTGACAGACGAGTGGCGCTGGAATCTCTGGGCTGTGAACGCGCATAGGAGAAACCGTGCGCAAAACTGCATAGCACGGTGTCCTTTCCGTGCGACGCTCTCCCCAACGCTCTCTCCACAAAGCACGAGGAGTTGGCTCAGGAGTCCCTCCTGAACCGGCCAAACTCCTCGTGTGCCCCCCCCCCCAAAGTTTTTTGGGGCTGCCTTTCGGGCTTCCGTGCCAGGCGAGTTCCAATGTATCTCTCCCTCTCCGGGTTCCACGCTCCATATATATCATCGTAGCTCCCTCGCTCAGTCTTCGCCGCTTCCATCCTCCTCTTAGGGTAACGATGCTCCGTCGTCTTCCCCCAAGGCCCCTTCCCAGCTAATATTTCCTCCCAAGTCC
Source organism: Hucho hucho (assembly GCA_003317085.1). Taxonomy (NCBI): domain Eukaryota; kingdom Metazoa; phylum Chordata; class Actinopteri; order Salmoniformes; family Salmonidae; genus Hucho; species Hucho hucho. The sequence goes on from QNTS01001639.1 coordinate 12,492, forward strand.
AGGACTCCTTTACACATCGCTGCTTGGTCCTTTTGTGGTGGGTTATTCTGTCACGATCTTCAGGACAGACAGACCAAGACGCAGCGATGCTTCCAGTATACATATTTAATACAAACGTAACTGGGCAAAATTTACGTAACGAAGATCGTGAAGTCGAACACACTAAACACAAAACAAGCTATGTCCAAACAATAACCCACAAAACCTAAATGAAAACCCCAAACATATATATGGTTCCCAATTAGAGACAACGACACACAGCTGCCTCTAATTGGGAACCATTACCCCAACATAGATATAGAAAACCTAGAACTCAAAAAACCCTACACCAAAACGAAACCTAAACACTCCAGCCTGTCATCTCAGGCCTGGACGTGACAGTACCCCCCCCCAAAGGCGCGGACTCCGACCGCGCCAAAAAGTCCATGGGGGGGTCTTCGGGTGGGTTTCTTAGTCCCAGGTGGCGGCTCCGGTGCCGGTCGTGCTGGTCCGAGGTCACGCACCGGAGGCCCTGGGCCATTTGCAGGACTGGGGACCCTCTCTGGCGGACCCGGGCTGGGGACCCTCTCTGGCGGAACCGGGCTGGGGACCCTCACTGGCGGCGCCGGGCTGGGGACCCTCACTGGCGGCGCAGGACTGGGGACCCTCACTGGCGGCGCAGGACTGGGGACCCTCACTGTCATCTCAGGCCTGGACGTGACACCTGTACCACCACCACATGTATTATGTCATCACTACCTAATACTGAACCATCACAACCACATGTATTATATCATCACTACCTAATACAGTACCACCACAACCACATGTATTACATGATCAGTACCTAATAATGGAGCACCACCACCACATATATTAAATCATCACTACGTAATACTGTACCACCACCACATGTATTATATCATCACCATCAATTACTGTACCATCACCGCATGTATTAAGTCATCACTATGTAATACTGTACCACCACCAAATGTATTATATCATCACTATCTAATAACGCACCACCACCACCACCACATGGACTATATCATCACTAATACTGTACCACCACCACATATATTATATAATCAGCATCTAATAATGTACAACCACAGTATGTATTATATCAGCACTATCTAATACAGTACCACCACCGCATATATCATATCATCACTATCTAATTGTGTACTACCACCACATGTATTATACCATCACCATCAAATACTGCACCACCACCGCATATATTATACCATCACTATCTAACACTGTACCACCACAGCATATTTTATATCATCATTATCTAATACTGGATGACCACCACATGTATTATCTCATCACCATCTAATACTGTACCACCACCTCCACATGTATTATATCATCACTATCTAATACTGTACCACCACCACATGTATTATATAATCACTACCTAATACTGAAACATCACAACCACATGTATTATATCATCACTACCTAATACAGTACCACCACAACCACATGTATTACATCATCACTACCTAATAATGTACCACCACCACCACATATATTATATCATCACAACCTAATACTGTACCACACCAACATGTATTATACCATCACCATCTATTACTGTAACATCACCGCATGTATTATATCATCACCATCTAATACTGTACCACCACCACCACATGAATTATATCATCACTACCTAATACTGTACCACCACCACATGTATTATATTATCACTATCTAATACAGTACCACCACCACATGTATTATATCATCACTATCTAATACTGTACCACCACCGCATATATTACATCATCACTATCTGATACTGTACCACCACCACATGTATTATATCATCACTATCTAATACTGTACCACCACTTCCACATGTATTATATCATTACTATCTAATACTGTACCACCACCAAATGTATTATATCATCACTACCTACTACTTTACCACTACCACCACATGTATTATATCATCACTACCTAATACTGTACCACCTCCACCACATGTATTATATCTCACTCTCTAATACTGTACCACCACCACATGTATTATATCATCACTACCTACAACTTTACCACCACCACCACCACATGTATTATATCTCACTATCTAGTACTGTACCACCAACAAATGTATTATATCATCACAATCTAATACTGTACCATCACTGCATGTATTTTATCATCACAGTCAAACACTGTACCACCACCACATGTATTATATCATCACTATCTATTACTGTACCACCACTGCATGTATTATATCATCACCATCTAATACTGTACCTTCACCACATGTATTATATCTCACTATCTAATACTGTACCACCACCACATGTATTATATCATCACCGTCAAATACTGTTCCACCACCACATGTATTATATCATCACTATCTAATACTGTACCTCCACTGTATGTATTATATCATCACCATCTAATACTGTTCCACCACCACATATACTATATCATCACCATCTAATACTGTACCACCACCACATATACTATATCATCACTATCTAATACTGTACCACACCTGCATATATTATATAATCACAATCTAATACTGTACCACCACAACCACATGTATTATCATTACCTAATAATTTACCACCACCACCACCACCACATATATTACATCATCACTATCTGATAATGTACCACCACCACCACATGTATTATATCATCACCATCTAATACTGTACCACCACCACCACCACATGTATTATATAATCACTATCTAATACTGTACCAACCCCACCACATGTATTATATCTTCATCATCTAATACTGTACCACCAACACATATACTATATCATCACTATCTAATACTGTACCACCATTGCATATATTACATAATCACAATCTAATACTGTACCACCACCGAATGTATTATATCTTCACCATCTAATACTGTACATCCACCACATGTATCATATCAGCACTATCTAATACTGTACCACCACAACATGTATTATATCAGCACTATCTAATACTGTACCACCACAACATGTATTATATCATCACTATCTAATACTGTACCACCACTGCATGTATTATCTCATCACTGTCTAATACTGTACCACCACCACATGTATTATATCGTCACCATCTAATACTGTACCACCACAGCACATTTTATATCATCACCATCTAATACTGTACCACCACCACATGTGTTAAATCATCACTATCTAATACTGTACCACCACCACCACATGTATTATATCATCACTATCTAATACTGTACCACCACAACATGTATTATATTATCACTACCTAATACTGTACCACCACCAAATGTATTATATCTCACTATCTAATACTGTACCACCACCACATGTATTATATCATCACTATCTAATACTGTACCACCACTTCCACATGTATTATATCATCACTACCTACTACTTTACCACCACCACCACATGTATTATATTATCACTATCTAATACTGTACCACCACCGCATATATTATATCATCACTATCTAATACTGTTGTCACAAAGGTAGGAGGAATGGGTGCGGAGTCAGGCGCAGAGAGCAGAGGATATGGAAAATCGTCCTTTAATTCGGTGCGTAATAATAACGCCAAAACAATACAGGCGCACTAAAACAAAAGGCGGCCCAAACAGGACACTGAACAATCAAGTACATGCAACAACCGAACGTCCACCAACAAACAGAGAAACAAGCCCGCACAAAAGGAGGCGGGCCTAACCGGCTTAAATAGCCCTAACCAAAAAAACACAAACAAGGAACAGGTACCTAATACTAATCACTACCTAATACTGTACCACCACCACATGTATTACATTATCACTACCTAATACTGTACCACCACCACATGTATTATATCATCACTATCTAATACTGTACCACCACCACATGTATTATATCATCACTACCTAATACTGTACCACCACATTTATTATATTATCACTACCTAATGCTGTACCACCACCACCACCACATGTGTTATATTATCATGTGTTTGATCTGGGTAGCAGCAGCTGAATAAAACAGGTATTTGTCCCAAATTGGACCCTATTTCCCATATAGTACACTACTTTTGACCAAAGCCCTATGGAACTCATGTTAAAACTGGGCTCCACTTGCTCTAATTGCAAAAATGTATGAAGCCAAGAGTCTGACACACATAGAATGTGTCCCAAATGGAACCCAATTCCCTACATAGTGCATTTATACTACCCTATGAGCCCTGGTCAAAATTAGTTCACTATAAAGAGAATGGAGTGCCTTTGGGATGCAGACATACACCTACGCCAGTAATGCATTGGCATATTGTCCAACTGATGCCCCGAACGAGCAAAGATTCTAACATAAACAAATGACAAGACACAAACATATATATTTTGGTGCTAGAAACCCTCAAATATTTTCCTCACCTCATTCTCAAAGCCCCAGTTTCCACTGGGTATCTGACGGTGTCAGGTCTGCCAACAGATCTGTTGTTTGATACTCTATCTGCCAACCAAACTGTGGGAGACATCTGTTGGCCTGAAATGTAAAATAGAGCCCAGTTTCATCACCCAGACCGAGAAAGAGAAGAAGAGAGGGAGGATGGGGAGAGAAAGAAAGAAAGAAACAGAGATAAAGAAAGAGACAGAGATAAAGAAAGAAAGAAAGAAAGAAAGAAAGAAAGAAAGAAAGAAAGAAAGAAAGAAAGAAAGAAAGAAAGATAGAAAGAAAGAAAGATAAGCATGGACTCTTATCTATTGAAACAGTCATTGTATAGATAAAGAGAAGAGGATTCACCCCACTGTGTGACAGTTCCACACTGATCTAAACGGTTCAGTAGAAGTATTTCACAGCCATCTCATACACTATAAGATATGTCCTATTGTTCATTAGTTCAGACTGTCTATGTATGAAAAGAGAAATGCTGAAAATAAAATATGACTTTCGTCCAAAATGGCATTCTATTCCCTATAGTGAACAACTTTTAACCAGAGCCCATAGGGAATCGGGTGCCATTTGAAACACAGCCATAGAGAACTGCTCCTTTGAAAATATAAAATACAGGCCAGATAGGAGAGCGTACGACACAACGCACCTACTTACCCAGCAGGCAGATATCGGAGAGAGAGAGACGACATTGGGAATCACTTATGATTGAGCTGAGGTGACAATTTGTTTGTTTTGGTTCTATCATTAAGCGATGGCACATTAGAATGACAGAACAGTGGTGGGGTTCCGCGGGGGCTGGCTTCTGTTCTAACCATTCTACGGCTGTGTGCATTAATGAAACGCTATGGTAATGAGAGCTGTGATGAGATCTGAAAGGTCAAGCCTGAGGGCGAGCTTACTGCAGTTATATCTCTCAATTTACTGTTGTGTTTTCAAAACGCAGCACTGTTAACACTAGAATCTCTGTGAAAACAATCTGGGCCTCATCGCCAGGCATTGATTTTCCTCTAGTAGTGTAGTCGTTGGTTGGGCCATAAATTGATTTGAGGATTCAGAATGTAGTTAAATCAACTGCTGTTATGTCTCGTCTGTTCTTTATAAGCAGTGGTTCTGAATCAGACCAGTGCTTTAAAGAACAGACGAGACATAATGGCAGTTGATTTAATTACGTTCGGAATCCTTGTTTTTAAAAAGGATGTGGAATACAATGCTGTTGTTCAATCAAACCCGGAATGTGACTTATCCACACTGCTACACCCCCACCCTACCAGTACATACTGAGCTCCACATGGCACGCTATTTACTATAGTGGACTTCTTAATAGGGTGCCATTTTGGAGGTACAGTATATGCCATTTGACATTAAACCAATACAAAGCAAGGAAACTACCCTTGCATAATACTAACCCACTGTTAGGGGAGGGATGGGGGGAGCCTTAAGATTATTAACAGCTATATAGAGTTGGTGCTACAGTATATTGGATTCTGCAAGATAGAACCATACATACCCATTGATAGATTTCCTCTCAAACAGAGATATTGGGTACATGCTTCCATGTGCTCTCTCTCTCTTCAATGCATCGTAATAAAGGCCCAGTGCAGTCAAAAACGTGAATTCCTGTGTTTTATATATATTTCCACACTATGGAATAATACAGTGAAATGGTGAAAATGATAACAATACATGTTTAGTGTAAGAGCTGTTTGAAAAGACCACCTGAAATTTCAGCCTGTTGTTGTGTAATGGAGTTTTGACCTGCCTGGTGACATCAGGCGGTACATTAGTTAATAGACCAATAAAAGTTTCAAACCTGCCAATAACAGCTAGTTTTCCTTTCCCCACTCAGACCACTCCCAGACAGTCCTAGCAAAATTCTTGCTTGAGAAATTGCTCTTGCTAAGAAGCTATGTTTGTTTCTTTTTTAACATGTTAATTGAAAACAATCACAGGCAGGCAGCCTGCCTCTCTGCCTGCCTCCCTGCCTGCCTGCTTCCCTGCCTGCCTCTCTGACTGCCTCTCTGCCTCCTTCCCTCCCTCCCTGCATCCCTGCCTACCTGCCTCTCCGCCTACTTCACTGCCTTTCCTATCTCCCTGTCTCCCTGCCTGGCCTGCATGTGGTGCGTGTGGTGTGTGGGTTTGTGCGTGCGTGTTAGTAGTGAGTAGGGTTAGTTATCCCTCCCAACCATGAGTACTGAATTAGTGACAACAGCAGTTAAAGACAATGTGATCTGCTCTTTGCGACAACCCCAGAGAACAGATCATAGGAACTGAAACAGATAGAGTGGTGTGTGTGTGTGTGTGTGTGTGTGTGTGTGTGTGTGTGTGTGTGTGTGTGTGTGTGTGTGTGTGGGTGTGGGTGTGGGTGTGGGTGTGGGTGTGTGTGTGTGTGTGTGCATTACAGTGAAAGACAGTACCCATGGGGCTCCTTGCAGAGAGAGTTCTCCAGGAGGTGAATTGGCCTTGTGGCTTCACCATGCGGCAGCTGGCACACACACACGCATACACACACATGCACACACACACACACACACAACGCCGCAGGCTGCCTGTCCGCTCAGGATGAGGTCAGCCCCCCAAGGTGGAGAAGACCTTCTGCTGCTCACGTATCTGACAGCTACAACACACACAGACACACACACACACACACAGTCACACTCACAGTCTCTCGGCATGCCACATCTTCTTGCACGGATCTGTTCTGTACTGTCACATTGGGATTAAAATGGTGTATACATGCACAAACACAAGCTGTAACGCCTGACACACACACACACACACACACACACAGAGAAGCATAACTGTCCCTCTCCCATTCCACAGTGTGGTAATGATGCAGGTGTAGATCTCTTCAGGGTTCTTCACACAGGCTGTTTCACTCATTACATTAACATACACACACACACACACACACACATACACACACACACACACAGACAGACACAGACACACAAGCTGCGAGCCACAGGGAAACGCCCTCAGTATAGCAGCCCAGTAGACAGAGTAACACTGCCTTCTAGTGCAGGGAGAGGGAGGCTGTCTGATCACACCTTATCGTCATCATTCTACACTGAACTGAAATATAAAGGCAACATGCAACAATTTCTAAGGTTTTACTCAGTTACAGTTCATATAAGGAAATCAGTCAATTGAAATAAATTAATTAGGCCTAATCTATGGATTCCACATGACTGAGAATGCAGATATGCATCTGTTGTTCACAAATATCTTTTTTTTTAAGGTAAGGGCATGGATCAGAAAAGCAGTCAGTATCTGGTGTGACCATCATTTGCCTCATGCAGCGCTGCACATCTCCTTCACATAGAGTTGATCAGGGTGTGGATTGTGGCCTGTGGAATGTTGTCCCACTCCTTTTCAATGGCTGTGAGAAGTTGCTGGACATTGGCGGGAACTGGAACACGCTGTCGTACCCGTTGATCAAGAGCATCCCAAACATGCTCAATGGGTGACATGTCTGGTGAGTATGGAGGCCATGGAAGAACAAGAACATTTTCAGCTTCCAGGAATTGTGTACAAATCCTTGCGACATGGGGCTGTACAACATGAAACATGAGGTGATGGTGGCGGATGAATGGCACGACAATGGGCCTTAGGATCTAATCACGATATCTCTGTGCATTCAAATTGCCCAAATGCAATTGTGTTTGTTGCCCGCTCCATTTACATAGGATGCCTGTTTCTGATCTTTTTCCCCACTCAGATCAGATATTTTGCCCAAAATTGGGTATAAAATCAGAATTGGGCTGCCTGTGTAAACCCACCCTATCGGAGGGAGTTCAATTAGGCTAAACCAGAGTGCACCAGCTATGGCCTGTCATGTGACCGGCAAAAGGGTTTTGAAATAGAAGAGCCCTTCTCAAATCAAACAGTAATCTGCGCCGTCCGGTCATATTGTGAGCAGGGCAGCATGGTGCATCGTTATGAAACACATTATCTTGGTTAACCCAGAAGTAAAGTCTTGCGTAATTGATCAGACGCTCGATTAAGTTCTGGGTCCATATGTTTTAAGAGAAGAGATTGGAACCCGAATGAAGAGCTCCGCCGTCTCTTTCCAAGTTACAGGCAAGTCTATGGGTTAAATGTCTCCTCCCCTTTCTAAATCGTGATTTGTCCAAAGCACCAAAACGCTCGTTATCTCACACTTCCTGTTGTATCATGACAGATCTACGGTATCATTTATGTTGCTGTAGTCTGTCCACAAGAGATTAAGAAATGTGTTTTCCATAAAATGTATGCGTGAATTTTCTAACTAGGAAAACTATTTCTAGCACGTTGCATTTTATCAAGATTCAACTAAACTTTTCCATGTGAAAACTTGGAATCCTAAATCAATACTCCACGTGTTTGACATCACTTTGTCAATACTCCACGACTTCACCATCAGCTTTAACACCAGGAGGCATCCTGGTTTCCAGTGGTGTAAAGTACTTAAGTAAAATTACTTTAAAGTACTACTTAAGTCGTTTTTTGGGGTATCTGTACTTTACTTTACTATTCATATTTTTAACAACTTTTACTTTTACACCGTTACATTCCTTATGAAAATAATGTACTCTCTACTCCATACATATTCCCTGATACCCAAAAGTACTAGCTACATTTCGAATGCTTAGCAGGACAGAAGAATTGGACAATTCACAGACTTATCAAGAGAACATCCCTGGTCATCCCTACTGCCTCTGATCTGGCAGACTCACTAAACACAAATGCTTCTTTTGTAAATTGTCTGAATATTGGAGTGTGCCCCCAGCTATCCGTAAATAAATAAAATAAGAAAATGGTGCCATCTGGTTTGCTTAAAATATGGAATGTGAAATTATTTATACTTTTACTTTTGATACTTAAGTATATTTTAGCAATTACATGTACTTTTGATACTTAAGTATATTTAAAACCAAATACTTCTAGATTTTTACTCAAGTAGTATTTAACTTGGTGACTTTCACTTTTACTTGAGTATTTTCCTATTAAAGTATGATAATTGGGTACTTTTTCCACCTCTGCTGGTTTCAAAACAAATGCAATTACTTTTCACCGGTTGCAAATGCCGCCTACCCGGGAAACCAGGGCCATCACAAACGCACTCACTGTAAACAGCGTCTGTGTGCTAGCTTAAGTCACTGAACTTGCCTCTGACTGGGCTTGAACCAGGGCCCTCTAACTCGCCACACACATGACCACAAGCTTTAGATCTAGTCCTACAGAGCTATAGGCTTTAGCTCTAGTCATACAGAGTTACAGGCATTAGTTCTAGTCCTAAAGAGCTACAGGCTTTAGTTCCAGTCCTACAGAGCTAAAAGCTTTAGTTCTAGTCCTACAGAGCTACAGGCATTAGTTCTAGTCCTGGAGAGCTACAGGCATTAGTTCTAGTCCTGGAGAGCTACAGGCTTTAGTTTTAGTCCGACAGAGCTATAGAATTTAGTTCTAGTCATACAGAGTTACAGGATTTGGTTCAAGTCCTACAGAGCAACAGGCTTTAGTTCTAATCCTATAGAGCTACAGGCTTTAGTTCTAGTCCTACAGAGCTACAGGCTTTAGTTCTAGTCCTGGAGAGCTACAGGCTTTAGTTCTAGTCCT
>QNTS01001639.1:87343-114290 GCA_003317085.1 Hucho hucho
CCCCCGCTACTTATTGTATGCCCCCCCCCCCTTCTCTCTCCCTACATCCATCCCTCTCTCCCATCTGTCTATGTTTTATAATAGATAACAGTAAAGCGTCCTCCAGTCCTTTTAGTGTAAAGATGCCATTGGCAGGACAGGCCTATATTCGTCTGAGAGAGTAGTGTGTGTGTGTGTGTGTGTGTGTGTTTAAGCCCAGAAACGTGGCAGATCACCATGTCACCACTCACCACTGGGCAAGATATTACAATCCACCGCTCGCCAAGAATATCAATGTATTTCTTTATTTACATTCACGTCTTAGCTGTCACTCGGATTTACATCCAATTTGCTTTGAGGGGGGACAGTGGCACTTCCTATTGTCCTATGGGAAGGTGGCTCTGTGTCGATCAGCTGTATGGTCTGTCATTGGCATAGAATAAGTAGCCTTTTACTAGGGAATCAAACAGGGAATGAATTGAATCAAATAGATCATAACATGTTTCTTTTGATCTTTGATAATCATGGCAGTATGGTTCTTTAGGACATTCTGTTCCATTTAGAAAATCATGTGGTTGCTACAAATAAAACATTTTATAAACTGGGTGGTTCGAGCTCTGATTGGCTGACAGCTGTGGTATATCAGACCGAATACCACAGGTATGACAAAAACCGCTCTACTGCTCTAATGACGTTGGTAGCCAGTTTATAATAGCAATAAGGCACGTCTGGGGTTTGTGGAATATGGCCAATATACCACGGCTAAGGGCTGTGCCCAGGCACTCCGCGTTGCATCGTGCTTAAAGAACAGCCCCTAGCCGTGGTATATTGGCCATATACCACACCCACTCGGGGCTTATTGCTTAAATAAAGCATTTGGAAAGGTCAATCTAGTACAGAACCTCAAAGTGACATTGACTGACTCCTGGTGTGGTCGTCCTATGAGAAGGTGGTGATATGTTGTGATGATGGGGCTTTTGGGAGTTAACCATGTGACCATAGTCGGTCAGGTGCTGCTGGTAGAACATGTGACCTGCACCATAGCAGTCACCACGTGACAGCACAGTGAGCAGTCGGCCTAAATGAAAGAGAAAGAGAACAACAAACCCACACACACACACACACACACTGAACCACACAGGGCATCCTTACCAGAAAAACAACATCGCCATTGTGTTGATAGCGTAGCTAGCAGACAAAAGTGATTCAACATTGGAGCCTGTGTTCTTGTGCATGTGTGTGTTTGTGACTATGAGGATACCGTAAGCTATGTTAGTTGTGTGTTTATAAGACGGGTGGGCGTGCACGTGACAGAGAGCAGTGTTCATGTACTCACACGGCTGCATGTATGTAATATTTATGTAACATGTATGTGGGCTGTGTGAAGAGTGACTGCCACATGCATATTGCATTCCACCGTCTGCGAAATGTACGGGGGTGGATCAACGCTCTGCATGTTTGGCCCATATATTAATTCTAGATTATTCCATATGATCTACAGGGGCGTAAAGCGATTTCCCAAGAGTACACAGCTAAGCCAACATGCCCTGTTTTGATATTTTTTGTGCTTAAATTATAGATTTAACCCACACTGCACAAAACATTAGGAACACCTGCTCTATCCATGACAGACTGACCAGGTGAATCCAGGTGAAAGTTATGATCTCTTACTGATGTCACTTGTTAAATCCACTTCAGTCAGTGTAGATGAAGGGAGGAGACAGGTTAAATACGTTTTTTTAAGCCTTGAGACAATTGACACATGGTTTGTGTGTGTGTGTGTGCCATTCAGAGGGTGAATGGGCAAGACAAAAGATTTAAGTGCCTTTTGAGCAGGGTATGGTAGTAGGTGTCAGGCACACCGGTTTGAGTGTGTAAAAACTGCAACGCTGCTGGGTTTTTCACACTCAGTTTCCTGTGTGTATCAAGAAGGGTCCACCAGCCAACTTGACACAACTGTGAGAAACATTGGAGTCAACATGGGCCAGCATTCCTGTGGAATGCTTTTCGACACCTTGTAGAGTCCATGCCCCGACAAATTGAGGCTTTTCTGAGGGCAAAACAGGGGGCGCAACTCAACATTAGGAAGGTGTTCCTTATGCTTTGTACACTCCGTGTATATTTCAAAAATGTCTGCTTCGTTGAAATCATAGAGAACATCTGTGTGTGTTTGGTGTGTAACTCATAGCTCTCAATATTACTGTTCAGGAAAATACATCAAATAGTTCCAATCTGTTTGGATTTAGGCTGGGCGAAGCTGGGAAGAAGGAAGTGGGCGTTTTTATTTTCTTCCTATCTCTGGAAAGAGACATGGTGATGTTGGTCAGCTTAACGCTAACAGGAGACCGTGTTCATAATGATCGCGTTTGCGTCCCAAATGGCACCCTATTCCCTATGTTGTGCCCTTCTTTTGACCAGGGCCTATCGGGTTCTGGTCAAAGTAGTGCACTATGTAGGGAATAGGGTGCCATTTGGGGGCGTAGTTCATAATGACCATGATGTCGCCATTTCCTGACTGCCTTGTCAGCTTGGAGATTTACCACCGCGCTCCACCAATGATCTGCAATTACTATAATATCCTTGGTTGCGTGCCAAATGGTGCCCTGTTCACTACATAGTTCACGACTTTTGATCAGAGCCTGGTCAAAAGTAGTGCACTGTGTAGGGAATAGGGTGCCATTTGGGATGCATGCAGCCTATGTGAAGGATCTGTAATTAGTTTAATATCTATGTGAAGGCTCACTTGTCAGCTCGCTACATAAATAACTAGGTCATATGGGAGGTGGGGTTGAGGGTGTGGGGCACAGTAGCAGTGTGATCTGTCTTGATTAATCAGGAATTAGTGTTTTAATTAATTACCCTCTATTCATAGGCCTACATCATTGAAATTGACCTACCGCCAAACCAATATATTTTTTTGTAACTTTTCCTGATGTTTTATACTGTCCTGATCACATCCTTCAAATGTATGGCGTGCTATCTGTAGCCAGGGTCTGAACTGTCCCTTTAAGAACATATGTAATGTATATCAGACATCTTGGATGGCCCGTGCCGTCAAGTCATTCATTATTTAAGACTTATTCAAAAGTTCTGGGCCAGCTATAGTATATATCTCCTTTATCGCTCTGCCTCATGTGTTCCACGAAGTACTGTCACAACTAGCAGGACTGTATGTCCTCAGCCAGATCAGTGTTTTACCCATGGAAAAAAATACATTTTCCCCCCAAACATTATTGGGGTTTGGGGTTATTAGACTAGACCTTGGCTCTAGGTTTTCCTGCAAGCCACAGACCATAATGTAACAGTCTATAGAATGACCACTCACTACCTCTAAAACGCCAGTTACATCACAACCATAATGTAACAGTCTATAAAAAGACCACTCACTACTACAGCCTCTGTAGCTGCAGGAGGTGACAGTTGAAAAGAGCAGTGTTAAAAACACCAACCACAATAGACGCTTGCTGCCTGTCTGTGTGCACAGCTGAGCATCCTTTCAACCGTCTTTTTCAACCTCTCTTCAAACCATTTTATAACATCTTGTCAGGGCAGTTTTTTAGTTTTTTCCTTTCAAACTCTCTCTTGATCAGATGAAAGAGAGACGAGTTAAAGAGGAACCTGTGGAAGGATGAATAAAGAGAGAGAAGGACTGCGTAGGCTAAGAGCTGTGAGCAGTGCTTGGGGCGATTCTGCCGTGTTACAAAAGAGGGTTTTGAAGTGCGGATGGCCTTTTTCTCTGAAGGGTTAGCCCATGTGTTGGAGGCAGGTTTGCGCATAGAAAAGAGAGGAAGATTGATGGATAGAATGGAGGGAGAGCGAGAAGAGAGGTGGAGGTTAGTGAGCGTGGAAGACCAACTCTCCGCACAATTTGTTTGTATGATGATGATGGTACAAATAATCAGCTTCACAAACAACAACCTTATGCATCCATTTGTTGTCATTCAAAATCCTATCTTTAATTTCCTGTGTGTGAGTTCCGAGGACTTCGTGGTAGAATCAGCATGCTAGCAGCACGCGTTATGTAATCTCCATGATGCAGATGGGAGCCCCATTCACGTAAAGCTAACGCTAGGTAAAGCTATTCATGGGATGACCCGGAGAACAGGGCTCTTTGGCAGGCTAACGTTAGCACATGTTCTAGGCTATCAATAGCTAAAGCAACAAGGCTCGTTAGCGGGCTGACGCTAGCAAGCGCTAGGCTATTCATAGGAGTGGCGCTAATGCTATCCAACCCCCTGCAGTGCTAAATTAGCTTAGCAGGTTATCTATATCCAGCACACTACTGACACTGAGGTTAGCGTCCTGGCATGATCCTTCCTGTAGCTAACTCTGGTGTGTGTGGTGTTGCAGTGTGAAATCCAATGCCATTTATGTAACGAGATAGGTCTAGCAGCGTTGGGGTTAATTCCATTGCATTCAGGAAGTAATCAGAAATTAGAATTCCAATTATTACTCTGCATTTCAGTTTACTTCCCAGTTTGACTGAATTGAGCCCAACGTTGAGACCTAGTCCCCTTTACTAGGTCCATATTCCCTGTTTGCTATTTTGTGCTCAGGAGGCCCCAAAGGAGATTACAGTGCAGAATGCCTGTGTTTAAAGTCCCACTCGGGTATTTAAGCCCACAAACGACTCATTCATTTTTTTGCCACCTGTTAGGTTTAAGCCCAGGTCTTTGACCCGGCCGATAAACAACTGCCCAGCATGCTTTAGGGATTACCACCATTAACTCTTAAACCTAACTGGTAAATAACCACGCTTTAAAGGTTTAGGAACATTTTAACCCTTGGTGGACATTGTGTATGGACAGTGACAGAACTATATAGGGACATACTTCTCTATCTTGTTCTCACTCTCTCTTTATCGCTCTGTTTGTCTCTCCCTCTTTCTTTTCTCTGCCTCTGTCGATCTCTGTCTCTACCTCTCTGTCAATCTCTCTCTCTACATCTCTATTTTCTCTCTCCCTCTCTTTCTCCTTCCGCCTCTCTTGCTCCTTCTTCCTCCTCTCTCTATCTCTCTGTCAATCCCCATCCCCCCATCTCTCTCCATCTCCATCGCTCTCAGGAGAGAGATATTAACCTTAGTTACATTGACCTTGTGTGTGTAGAAATCAAGGCTGAGAAATGTGCTTTGAGATGCCATCATATGGGTGTGGTGGTGTCTGTGGTTAGCTGCTGTGACTCACTTATCAGAATAGGGTAGGCATTCAAACTGCATCCACACATGTTCTATGGCCGTGACTAAATAGACCTGCAGTAACTCATGAAGAGGTTAACCTTCACTTGAGACAGATAGACAGATAGGTCTGTTAACGGTGCCTGCCGTCTTCCCTCCCTCCCTCCCAACCAACCTCCCTCCCTCCAGTAAGTGAGGGTTATCTAGGGTCAGCTGCTGAGACTGCAGTAGGGTGCATGGTTGTCTTTATCAGTGAGAAGTGAAGTGGAGAGGGGAGGGGATAGGAGGGGGGAGTAGAGGCCTGTAGAACTACTGTCTGGAGGAGCTCCATTCACCTCACACACTGTAGCCTGACAGGCATGTCTAGACTTGTCTAGGATACCCCTCCCTCCCTTCTTTTGTTTCTCTTAGTGTCTGTGTGTTGTGTGCGTGAGTGTGCGCGTGCGAGAGAGCATGTGTGTTCAGCCAGCTCAGCTTTACTGATGTGCTGCAGCCATCTTCCAGGTTGCGTGACAACCCAGAGGTCTCTGAATGATCGGTTATGAAAAGCCAACTGACATTTACTCCTGAGGTGCTGACCTGTTGCACCCTCGACAACCACTGTGATGATTATTATTTGACCCTGCTGGTCATCTATGAACATTTGAACATCTTGTCCATGTTCTGTTATAATCTCCACCCGGCACAGCCAAAAGAGGACTGGACACCCCTCATAGCCTGGTTCCTCTTTCTTCCTAGGTTCTGGCCTTTCTAGGGAGTTTTTCCTAGCCACCGTGCTTCTACACCTGCATTGCTTGCTGTTTGGGGTTTTAGGCTGGGTTTCTGTACAGCACTCTGTGACATCAGCTGATGTAAGAAGGGCTTTATAAATACATTTGATTTGGTCTCTAAACCGGTCTGTAACCGGCAGTTAACACTATACAAGCGGCAGTCTCCTAGCCACGCTAGCCTCACCCTCATGTCGGTGCTAGCAAGCAAGCTAAGTAGTGCTACGTATCAACAGCCATTGTCAGCCAATCCAGTAGAGGTTGGAAGCTATGGTGAGCTTCGATTGGTCACTCACGTCACGCGATATCCTAGAGGATTTGAATAAAGTTCCACTTTCCCCAACTTAAGTCCCGCCCTGTTCGGCTCCCTTGCTTTCCTTCCGTTTGAAGTGAACGGCTTCCGATGTTTCACCGTGCGATGCTGCTTCCGAGTGTAAACTCAGAGTAAGGCCTGAGGCACCGCTATACAGAGGACACCCACACACACGCTAGAGATCAGAGAACAGAGTTGAATCTGGACGGTAGTCATCTCTGTGTAGGCCTGCTGGGTGAGAGGAGATGGTCACACACTACGTGCCTGCACTAGGATAACTGTGGGACTGATAAAGACTGAATGTGGGCTGGCCTGCCCTGTGAATGGGGCTGTTTACTGTCAGAGACAGAGACAGATATTTATCATATATAGAGACGTGTGTACGTGTGTGTGTACGTGTCTCTAACCTCTTTCTTACTCTCTTTCTCTCTCTCTCTCTTCCAGGAGAGCCCACCTGCGTCTGTGTTTGGAGAGGTTGAAGGCCCTCATCCCTCTGGGAAAAGACTGTAACCGCCACACTACCCTGGGACTGCTCAACAAAGCTAAATCACATATTAAGGTAACTATACCGCACGGGGACACACACACACATACTTATGACCTGTTCAAGTCTAAAACAGCTCTCCAAATGCTTTAAATATGTATGACAAATATCTGACATTTTCCATTGATTTATTTGAGTTGTATGAAGCATTACTATTTTAACTCAAACAACACATTTGACTAGTAACCAATGTTCCCTCTGAGCTGAATTTCCCTGTTAGTTAACACTATCGACGTTTCCCTTTACTGTGGGAATTGTAATCGAATCAACGGCATCATTATTAGCCACTTTCAACATACCAAAACAAAACAAACTATGCAAGAGACTTTGTTGTAGGCAGAGGGCATCGGAATTCTATTGCATTGACAGGCACGACTCAGGCCTGTACTCTACACAGACCGGTGCGCCATTACCAATCAGAGCTGCAAATGGCCTATATGCAAATAGAGGTATGGAATGGAAATAAGAGTTCATTTTATTTTGGAAAGTGGTTTCTTGCATCAAACAACATGCATCAAACAACACAACAAATTGTTCAGGATTAACAGGTTAATGTCAAGCCCTGC
This sequence comes from Hucho hucho, assembly GCA_003317085.1. Taxonomy (NCBI): domain Eukaryota; kingdom Metazoa; phylum Chordata; class Actinopteri; order Salmoniformes; family Salmonidae; genus Hucho; species Hucho hucho. Next base: position 94,686 of record QNTS01001639.1, read on the forward strand.
ATGTGTTTTTCAAAGGTCTCATGGAATGTAGGCCAACATTGGACACCACACATTGGCTGCTACTGTAGGCTGAATGATAGAACAGCTATTTTCATGTTAAAATGTCATGTGATACATATTCTCCATATTTTTCAAAATGTTAGGCCACTCTGGTAGGCCTACATTATGATCAAATAGCCACGGTAGTCTACTTGATCACTGTTAAAACTGTAACTTAAAGCGGGTACAGCCTCAGTGTTCACAGTAAACGTGTGCTGGAAGTTGCACAGAATTTTGCACTCAGCAGACCTGAAATTCGCTCACTGCCGGAAAAAATTTGAGGGAACATTGCTAGTAATGAGAAACATGTTGCTTGTTCTGAATCTATGGCCCGTGCAGCTTCCCCACTACTAACAGCCACCTGAATGAGATGAACATGGGAATGAAGATCAATAACATTGACCCTGACAATGACACAGAAACATGGAATGAAGGGTTGCATTGTTGTTGCATGTCTCTCGCTCTCTCTTTCTCTCTCACTCTCCTTCCCCCTCTTTCTGCCTCTCTCTCTCCCCTCTTTCTGTCTCTCTCTCTCCCCTCTTTCTGTCTCTCTCTCTCTCTCTCTCTCTCTCTCTCTCTCTCTCTCTCTCTCTCTCCTCTTTCACTCTCTCTCTCTTTCTCTCTCCCCTTCTCCCTCTCTTTCATTCTCTCCTCTCTCTCTCTCTCTCTCTCTCTCTCTCTCTCTCTCTCTCTCTCTCTCTCTCTCAGTGCTGTAGCTGTCAGCTCTAGTCTTTATCAAGTATTGACGTAACTCTGTGTAACAGCAGTAGTAAACAAACGCATCGTAAACAAAACTCTGATACAAGATAAACAACGCCAAGTCTGGAAAGACAGAAAGTTTCTTCTGTGTTGGACTGTTGGGTGATTTCCCTTCCAAAGGTTAGAGTTAGCCTATAGGTCAGGAGACAGGATACTGAAGTCTGATGTTGGAGTTGGAGCGTTTGGAGAATTGATTGGAGGTTTCATTGACTCCTCATCCTCTCTCCTCATCCCAATTTTTTGTCTACTTCCGTATCTGTATCTCTCCCTCCATCCCCTATCCCTCTGAGAACATCTTCTCCATCAACCTTACCTGCTAAAATATATGCATTCAAATCTATTGATAACCACGTTCTCTCGTCTCTTTCTTCTCTCATCCCTCCTATAGAAACTTGAACACACCTGGTAAAATATCAATTTAAATAGATAAAGGAACACATAAAGGATAGCAACTCGTCATCGCTCTGTGGGTGTGGTGGCGGAGGCAGGTGCTCTTTGGAAACAGGTATACAAATCCAGTTTGTTCAAGATAACTAAACACACTCTCTCCTCTCTCCCTTCTCTCCTCTCTCTCCCTTCTATCCTCTCTCTCTCTTCTCTTTTCTCTCCCTCTTCTAGAAACTTGAAGAGACGGACCGTAAGAGCCGTAACCAGCTGGACAGTCTGGAGAGGGAGCAGAGGCACCTCCAGCGGCAGTTGGACCTGCTACAGGGGGGCACCGGGGCCGGGGTAGGAGGCACTGGGCCGGGGGAGGGAGAGAGGATACGCATGGACAGCGTGGGCTCCACCCTCTGCTCCTCCGAGCGCTCCGACTCGGACCAAGGTGAGCGACCGTGACCGCCGAAAGGGATCTTTGTCAGATTCCAGTCTTTATTTCAGTGTATCACACACATAAGCACAGCAGTTAAAGAGACGTGGACTTTGCACACTAGTTCCCTATTCTTAGGATAACCGGAATGGTTTGTTTCCACACAGAATCAAGCTAACCTCTCAGTTTAGTAATGTTCCTGTTTAGTTCCAAGAAGCTCTTGTTTTGAATGATTCTAATGTTCTGCTCTTCTCTCTCTCCCTACCTCTCTCTTTCTCTCACCTCCCTCACCCTCTACAGAGGAGATTGAGGTGGACGTGGAGTCTACTGAGTTCTCGGAGCACGGGGAACTGGACTCGGTTTCTACGGCCTCCACCAGCGATCTAGACGACCACAGCAGCCTTCAGAGTCTAGCCAGCGACGAGGGCTACTCCAGCTGCAGCATCCTCAAACTCTCCTCAGCCTTCTCTGGATCCTCCTCATAGGAGATGGCTGTTGGGTGTAGACTCCTCCCCCCCCGGCTCCAATCTGCAACCTCGGGGGGCTCCACCAACATCCAAAGACAAACCACCTGAACCTGGCCAGCGACGAAGGTTACGAGGGCCAACGTTAATCCAGCGTCCTCGTCAAACTCAGCACCTTCTCTGACCGGCCGATTAGAGTTGTCTCCAGCCCCAGCTCCAACCTGCAAAAACCTTGGCCTCCCACCTCCATCCACCGACCCTGTTGTGTATCGTCATGTCACCCATCTACATGTATCATCGCCGACTACACCATCGCCATGGCATCCCTCAAGTGGCGCCCTGACGTCCTTCTAACTTCCTGTCTGTAACCCCTCAACATCGCACCATCCGTCGCTCTGCTCCAACTCGGTGCTGAACCTCAACCCCCAGTCCGAGAAGAATCCCCCCTCGGAACCCCTCAACCCCCCTCCGTCCCAAGCAGAAGGTCCAACTCCCCCTGCATCGTCCCGATAACAGGTACATGAAGACCAGAGATTGATCCAAACACAGAACCAACCTACCTTTGTTTTGATCATCTGAGTAAGAGCAATGGTTCTAGATGTTTACCTGAGTGGCTTTATGAATGGTTGAAAATGAAGATGAAAAAGGCTGTATTTGTATGAATATGCTGGGATCAGCATTATCTTGGTTTTATTGCAGACATAATCGAAGGGAATAGACCACTTTTTTAAATCAAACAATTGATTAAGTTATTTTAGAAACAAACAAAAAAACAACCCCATATTTTAGCATCAGAAATGAACTTACATTTCTGATATATATTAGAATATTTTATGATGAGTTTTAAAACCCTGTTTGGTTCTATGTGTTTGAGTGTTTGCTCTGGTCTTGTGTCCGAAGTCAAGTAAATGTTCTGCTGGACTTAAAAACGAATTTGGGAACAAGTGGTAATTTGGACACAGCCTCTGTGGAATGTCAAGAAGTCTACTTGCCATATCAACACATTTTGGCCCTTGAACGACGTCCTTTTTTATTTTAGATTTCTTGTCTTTGTTTCTTTTTTTTACCACTGCGCAACCACAGCACTGCATCCAACAGACACTTGAAATGGTGCTACCTGAAACAACAACAACAAACCCATCAACAACGCAGCTCAAACGCTTGTACAACCAACGATCCTTGTCTGCCGTGTCATACAGGACGTTTCCATCCAAACGAATGGAAGGAAAAAAAACATGCATTCAATACATTCCCATGGAACCTGGGTGGTGCTCGGTGTGGAAATCAATCTCCAAATGTGTTTCTACAACAACGCAGCTACCACAACAAGCTATCCTGCACTTGCCTACCTTATAGCTGTCTAGAGAAACAAATCGGCACAACTTAAAAAGAAAGAATACCAAGGAACTTTGGACTATAGAGACAACATCCATCCCTTCTCTGTATCCAGCAGTAACAAGCAATAACTATTTCTAGTCACTTGTTTTAGTTTTTTTCGACCATTTGAGCTCCTCCTGTTTTTTGTCCCATCTCGTTTCCAAGGCAACACCTGTGGCCGTCCAAAAAAAGCTCATTCAACTTGCTTTGTTTTTTGTACATAATTAGATAGCTTACAAATAGCTTAATAAATTAACAATGAAAAAAGGAGTGTAGAAAACTTGTGGATAGAAAAAACCTATTGCCTCTGTTGCTGTTTTTGACCTTGTGTTTTTGTGCATTTTAAATTATATTTTTGAAAAGATTTATTCTTCTCCTCTCAGAGTGTGACTGGCAAGCGGTCAGTCAGTCGTCGACATGGCATGAATTTGACAGTATTGCTTTGTTCATTTTGCTGGTTGAAACGTTCAAAAGTTAGCCTTCTGTAGCTGTCCCCCATCTACCCCAAGAGAAGTTCCACTTCATAGTACTTAACTTAAAGTTCAAGACACAACAACAAGAGAACAACAACTATATGGCTGTAATACAATATGGCCGCCACCCCAGGACATCTTCTGTTCATAGTTTTCCGTGGCACTCTTATTTATTCAAATTTGTTTGTTTTTTACTTTTATTTTGAAAACTCCTATAATGGCATTCCACTGGTGGTATCTCGTGAGCTGTGGTGGAACTCGAGTCTGAAGTGACAACACCCAGGTGTATGGTGATGTCATTGACTGTGTGTGTTCATCTTTAGCCCTTGTTACTGAAGCGAACCCAACTTGCACTTTGAAAAGTCTTGTTTTCCACTGGTATTCACGTATCTCTTCATATGAAAGAACAATCCCACCCTGACCCTTGAGTTTTTGAAGTTTATATATTTATTAGCCTATTTCTCCATCCCTCACAGAACCAACACAGAACAAAAAAAATATGAAAAAAGTTAACTTATTTTGTTTCTGTCTTATCTTATTATTCTCCTCCCTATTTTTTTTAGGATTTTAACCCTTATTTTAAGGTTTTATGTTTAAAAGTGAAACAATGTCTGTTTCCCAAATGGCACCCTATTCCCTACATAGTGCACTACTTTTGACCAGACTCTGTCAAAAGTAGAGCACTAAGTAGGGAATAGGGTGCCATTTGGGACAAACACACAATGGTGAATCGTAGTGAAATCAGTCGGGATACCAGGCTAATGTTTTTCCATTATATTTTTTGATTTAGTAGACGGACACTTGAAATGTAATCAGCCCCCAAGCTGCTCTCAGTACTGAGCCTTGCCTCTTATGCATCCACAGCCGAGTTCCAAACTGACCCCAAGCTGTATGGTCATTTCTTGTCATAACAGTTTACACCTATCCAATAATCCTAGAATTACCCTAGGAGTGGTCAAGGGGTTGATTTTGGACTCAGCCTACAATAGCCAAGTCTAATTGGCAAATACTGAGCCAGCTACTATACAAAATGGGGGCTAACTAACTAACTCCACACTCCTCTAGTAGGAAGACAAGCAGTAGTGTTTTCTAGATGATGTTTTAGTCAACAAAATGTGTCTTACACAAAAAGCCTCAGATTAATATTATTGAGAACAAAAACCTATGGTTTCAACGAAGGACATCATTTAAGGTGTAAAGTTAGTGTAATCTTGCGGGATTTCATGATCTCCTTGATGGTATCATTGGACTTCTGGCAAATTTTGATGGTTCACCGACGATGGTACTTTCTCGATATAAACAAATAAGCCAAACAACCTCAGAACACCAACAGTGTCCTCTTCTCTTTCACAGGGGGCAGATTACTTCACTCTTTCCTTGTTCATTTACACTTTTATCGTCTAGCGCTTTTTGTTTGTCGTTTTTTGAACCTGCACTATGAGAAAAAGGGCCCATATTTAATGAAAAACTGTGTTTTTCCCCAATACCCTCTCTCTTTTGTGTGTGTTGTCTGGTGTCCTTAGTGCGGCCATATAAGTGATACCTGCTTTTGGCTCAGTATGGCTAGCAGTATGTTGTTATATGCAGAATTGGGGTCAATTCTAACTCAATTCCTATCTGTTGAGTTCAAGATGGGAATTTCTTGCCTGGTATCCAAACTGAATCCACGTTCCATTTTGCGGATGGAATTTAGATGGAATTGACCTCCACCCTGAATAATTTCACTCCAGTGTACTAGGTATTGGTCTTATAGACAACGACTCGAAGGGGGAGAACGAATAGCCTGGGTCCCAGATCTGTTTGTGCTGTCTTTCCAACTCCTATGGTCATTCTGGTCAAGACAGCACAAACAGATCTGGGAACCAGGTTAAGGCAGAATGAATGGGTCAAAGTAGATACAGCTATTCCCAACTCCAAACAGGACAGACCTAGCCTGGGTTAAACTAGGCCGAATGCTGTGATACGAGTTAGAGTAGCATTCAGTCTGGTTTAACCAGGCTATAGGAGAGACTATAGTCCCCTTGTTCAGATGAACTCTGTGGCCATCAATCCTTTGTAGAACATGCTCTCTGATGATGATGATTCTCGCTGTGTAAGTTTGAAAATGCAATACTTACAATAAAACACCAAGATTGTCAAACCTGAACTTGTTGACTTTGTTGTCTACTATCTATCTACAGTGAGGGAAAAAAGTATTTGATCCCCTGCTGATTTTGTACGTTTGCCCACTGACAAAGAAATGATCAGTCTATAATTTTAATGGTAGGTTTATTTGAACAGTGAGAGACAGAATAACAACAAAAAAATCCAGAAAAACGCATGTGAAAATTTTTATAAATGGAATTGCATTTTAATGAGGGAAATAAGTATTTGACCCCCTCTCAATCAGAAAGATTTCTGGCTCCCAGGTGTCTTTTATACAGGTAACGAGCTGAGATTAGGAGCACACTCTTAAAGGGAGTGCTCCTAATCTCAGTTTGTTACCTGTATAAAAGACACCTGTCCACAGAAGCAATCAATCAATCAGATTCCAAACTCTCCACCATGGCCAAGACCAAAGAGCTCTCCAAGGATGTCAGGGACAAGATTGTAGACCTACACAAGGCTGGAATGGGCTACAAGACCATCGCCAAGCAGCTTGGTGAGAAGGTGNATGTACCGTCAAATCTTGGGTGAGAACCTCCTTCCCTCAGCCAGGGCATTGAAAATGGGTCGTGGATGGGTATTCCAGCATGACAATGACCCAAAACACACGGCCAAGGCAACAAGGAGTGGCTCAAGAAGAAGCACATTAAGGTCCTGGAGTAGCCTAGCCAGTCTCCAGACCTTAATCCCATAGAAAATCTGTGGAGGGAGCTGAAGGTTCGAGTTGCCAAACGTCAGCCTCGAAACCTTAATGACTTGGAGAAGATCTGCAAAGAGGAGTGGGACAAAATCCCTCCTGAGATGTGTGCTAACCTGGTGGCCAACTGCAAGAAACGTCTGACCTCTGTGATTGTCAACAAGGGTTTTGCCACCAAGTACTAAGTCATGTTTTGCAGAGGGGTCAAATACTTATTTCCCTCATTAAAATGCAATTCCATTTATAAACATTTTCACGTGTTTTTCTGGATTTTTTTTTGTTATTCTGTCTCTCACTGTTCAAATAAACCTACCATTAATATTATAGACTGATCATTTCTTTGTCAGTGGGCAAACGTACAAAATCAGCAGGGGATCAAATACTTTTTTCCCTCACTGTATCTATCTATCTATATTGCTATTTTCAAGGTTGTTTTTAATCCGTTCTCCGTTCATTTTGAGAAAGTCAGACACTTCTTATCGGTTGGGTTCCTGTCAGTCAGCCTTACACTGAGTGTACGAAACATTAGGAACACCTGCTCTTTCTATGTCATGTACTGACCAGGTGAATCCAGGTGAAAGCTATGATCCCTTATTGATGTCACACATTAAATCCACTTCAATCCGTGTAGATGAAGGGGAGAAGACAGGATAAAGACACATTTTTAAGCCTTAAACACAATTGAGACATGGATTGTGTATGTATGCCATTCAGAGGGTGAATGGGCAAGACAAAAGATTTAAGTGCCTTTGAATGGGGTACGGTAGTAGGTGCCAGGCACACTGGTTTGTGTCAAGAACAGCAACACTGCTGAGTTTTTCACGCTCAACAGTTTCCTGTGTGTATCAAGAATTGTCCACCCACCACCAAAAGGACAACCAGCCAACTTGACACAACTGTGGGAAGCATTGGGGTCAACATGGGCCAGCATCCCTGTGGAACGCTTTCAACATCTTGTAGAGTCCATGCCCTGACGAATTGAGGCTGTTCTGAGGGCAAAAAGGGGTGCAACTCAATATTAGGAAGGTGTTTTTCATGTTTTGTACACTCAGTGTATCTTAAATGGTGAACTGGGTTAACAAGACCCTGTGCAGATTACAGTATCTTAGTTTTGTCATATATTGTATGTACATATCATATATAGACTTTTGCCAGGCATTATAAAGATTTGATAAACCTCTGCAGATATGCACAGATTTTGCATGACGGTCTGGAACGAGCCCAAGTACGTGTCTCAAAGTTAACTGTGTAGATACACTATATGGATATAGATATATACTACCGTTCAGAAGTTTGGGGTCACTTAGAAATGACCTTGTTTTTGAAAGAAAAGCACATTGTTTGTCCATTAAAATAACATCAAATTGATCAGAAATACAGTGTAGACATTGTTAATGTTGTAAATTACTATTGTAGCTGGAAATGGCAGATTTTTTTATGGAATATCTACATAGGTGTACAGAGGCACATTATCAACAAGCATCACTCCTGTGTTCCAATGGCACGTTGTGTTAATCCAAGTTTATCATTTTAAAAGGCTAATTGATCATTAGAAAACACTTTTGCAAAAAAAACCTTCTTTAATTAGTTGTTCTAATTAAAGAAGCAATAAAACTGGCCTTCTTTAGACTAGTTGAGTATCTGGAGCATCAGCATTTGTGGGTTCGATTACAGGCTCAAAATGGCCAGAAACAAAGAACTTTCTTCTGAAACTTGTCAGTCTATTCTTGTTCTGAGAAATGAAGGCTATTCCATGCAAGAAATTGCCAAGAAACTGAAGCTCTCATACAATGCTGTGTACTACTCCCTTCACAGAACAGAGCAAACTGGATCTAACCAGAATAGAAAGAGGAGTGGGAGGCCCCGGTGCACAACTGAGCAAGAGGACAAGTACGTTAGAGTGTCTAGTTTGAGAAACAGACACCTCACAAGTCCTCAACTGGCAGCTTCATTAAATAGTACCTGCGAAACACCAGTCTCAACGTCAACAGTGAAGAGGCGACTTCGGGATGCTGGCCTTCTAGGCAGAGTTGCAAAGAAAAAGCCATATCTCAGACTGGCCAATAAAAATAAAAGATTAAGATGGGAAAAATAACACAGACACTGGACAGAGGAAGATTGGAAAAAGTGTTATGGACAGACTAATCTAAGTTTGAGGTGTTCGGATCACAAAGAAGAACATTTGTGAGACACAGAAAAATGAAAAGATGCTGGAGGAGTGCTTGACAACGTCTGTCAAGCATGGTGGAGGCAATGTGATAGTCTGGGGGTGCTTTGGTAGTGGTAAAGTGGGAGATCTGTACAGGGTAAAAGGGATGTTGATGAAGGAAGGCTATCACTCAATTTTGCAACGCCATGCCGTACCCTGTGGGCATTGTTTAATTGGAGCCAATTTCCTCCTACAACAGGACAATGACCCAAAGCACAGCTCCAAACTGTGCAATAACTATTTAGGGAAGAAGCAGTCAGCTGGTATTCTGTCTATAATGGAGTGGCCAGCACAGTCACCGGATCTTAACCCTATTGAGCTGTTGTGGGAGCAGCTTGACCGTATGGTACATAAGAAGTGCCCATCAATCCAATCCAACTTGTGGGAGGTGCTTCAGGAAGCATGGGGTGAAATTTCTTCAGATTACCTCAACAAATCGACAACTAGAATGCCAAAGGTCTGCAAGGCTGTAATTGCTGCAAATGGAGAATTCTTTGACGAAAGCAAAGTTTAAGGACACAATTATTATTTCAATTAAAAATTATAATTTATAACCTTGTCAACATCCTGACTATATTTATATTTGCAACTTATTTCTTGTATGTTTTCTTGTATGTTTTCATTTCTTGTATGTTTTCATGGAAAACAAGTTTGACCCCAAACTTTTGAACAGTAGTTTATATATAAACGTATGTGGACACCCCTTCAAATGAGTGGATTTGGCAATTTCAGCCACACCCATTGCTAACAGGTGTATAAAATTTAGCATGCAGCCATGCAATCTCCATAGACAAACATTGTCAGTAGAATGGCCTTACTGAAGAGCTCATTTAATTTCAATGTGGCACCGTCATATGATGCCACCTTTCCAACAAGTCATTTCGGCAAATTTCTGCCCTGCTATAGCTGCCCTGGTCTACTGTAAGTACTGTTATTATGGAAAGTGGAAACGTCTAGGCACAACAACAGCTCAGCCACGAAGTGGTAGGCCACACAAGCTCACAGAACGGGACCACCAAGTGCTGAACCGTGTAGCACGTAAAAATCGCCTGTACTCGGTTGCAACACTCACTACCAAGTTCCAAACTGCCTCTGGAAGCAACGTCAGCACAATAACTGTTAATCGGGAGCTTAATGAAATTGGTTTCCATGGCCGAGCAGTTGCACACAAGCCTAAGATCACCATGCGCAATGCCAAGTGTCGGCTGGAGTGGTGTAAAGCTCGCCACCATTGGTCTCTTGAGCAGTGGAAACGCCTTCTCTGGAGTGATGAATCACCACACTTCACCACCTGGCAGTCCGACGAACTAATCTGGGTTTGGCGGATGCCAGGAGAACTCTACCTGCCCGAATGCATAGTGCCAACTGTAAAGTTTGGTGGAGGAGGAATAATGATCTGGAGCTGTTTTTCATTGTTCGGTCTAGGCCCCTTAGTTGCAGTGAAGGGAAATACAAAGACATTCTAGACGATTCGGTGCTTCCAATGTTGTGGCAATGGTTTGGAGAAGGCCCTTTCCTGTTTCAGCATGACAATGCCCCTGTGCACAAAGTGATGTCCACACAGAAATGGTTTGTCGAGATCGGTGTGGAAGAACTTGACTGGCCTGTACAGAGCCCTGACCTCAACCTCATCGAACACCTTTGGGATGAATTGGAACGCCAACTGTGAGCCAGGCCTAATCGCCCAACATCAGTGCCCGACCTCACTAATGCTCTTGTGGCTGAATGGAAGCAAGTCCCCGCAGCAAAGTTCCAACATCTAGTGGAAAGCCTTCCCAGAAGAGTGGAGGCTGTTATAGCAGCAAAGAGGGGAAACCAACTCCATATTAATCACCATGATTTTGGAATGAGATGTTCGACGAGCAGTAGTGTATTGGCCATGTAGTGTATATCATAAAATAGCTCAAATGTATGCACTCCATGTACTTTAATTCACTTCATATTATAGCGTAGGTAGCTAGAGATTTAGTTCAGCCACTTGTGCCATGATTCTGTTGATGAAGTTCACATGGCTTGTGGGGAGGTTAGAAGGCAAGACAAACTACATGAACAAACCACATGAACATGATGCACTGCTACTACACCATATTGAAGTGGTCACATCTTGTGAAACATGGTTAGGAAGACCCAAACCTCCCAAGAAGAGCTGAACCATAAAATAACACATGAAGATGTTCCTTTCAGCTGGGGATAATTCTTCACAAAGTTCTATTTTGTCTTGGGAAAGGCATATGGAGAATATATGGTGGCTGTTTCATAAACAATCCCCTATGTTGTAGGCCTATGTATAGATCCAGGAATTCTTCTCTGGCAGCCTCACTTGACCCCAAAAAACTCAGGGTAAGGTTAAAATTCCGGGCCCTACCTACAGTACAGTTGAAGTCGGAAGTTTACATACACCTTAGCCAAATACATTTAAACTCAGTTTTTCACAATTCCTGACATTTAATCCTAGTAAAAATTCCCTGTCTTAGGTCAGTTAGGATCACCACTTTATTTTAAGAATCTGAAATGTTGGAATAATAGTAGAGAGAATGATTTATTTCAGCTTTTATTTCTTTCATCACATTCCCAGTGGGTCAGAAGTTTACATACACTCAATTAGTATGTGGTAGCATTGCCTTTAAATTGTTTAACTTGGGTCAAACATTTCGGGTAGCCTTGGACAAGCTTCCAACAATAAGTTGGGTGAATGTTGGCCCATTCCTCCTGACAGAGCTGGTGTAACTGAGTCAGGTTTGTAGGCCTCCTTGCTCGCACACACTTTTTCAGTTCTGCCCACAAAATTTCTATAGGATTGAGGTTAGGGCTTTGTGATGGCCACTCCAATACCTTGACTTTGTTGTCCTTAAGCCATTTTGCCACAACTTTGGAAGTATGCTTGGGGTCATTGTCCATTTGGAAGACCCAGTTGCGACCAGGCTTTAACTTCCTGACTGATGTCTTGAGATGTTGCTTCAATATATCCACATTATCTTCCTGCCTCATGATGCTATCTATTTTGTAAAGTGCACCAGTCCCTCCTTCAGCAAAGCACCCCCACAACATGATGCTGCCACCTCCATGCTTCACAGTTGGGATGGTGTTCTTTGGCTTGCAAGCCTCCCCCTTTTTCCTCCAAATATAATGATGGTCATTACGGCCAAACAGTTCTATTTTTGTTTCATCAGACCAGAGGACATTTCTCCAAAAAGTATGATCTTTGTCCCTATGTGCAGTTTCAAACTGTAGTCTGGCTTTTTTATGGCGGTTTTGGAGCAGTGGCTTCTTCCTTGATGAGTGGCCTTTCAGGTTATGTTGATATAGGACTCGTTTTACTGTGGATATAGATAGATACTTTTGTACCTGTTTCCTCCAGCATCTTCACAAGGTCCTTTGCTGTTGTTCTGGGATTGGGTACGCTCATCTCTAGGAGACAGAACGCGTCTTTTTTCTGAGCGGTATGACGGCTACGTGGTCCCATGGTGTTTATACTTGCGTACTATTGTTTGTACAGATGAACGTGGTACCTTCAGGCGTTTGGAAATTGCTCCCAAGGATGAACCAGGCTTGTGGAGGTCTACAATGTTTTTTCTGAGGTCTTGGCTGACTTCTTTTGATTTTCCCATGATGTCAAGCAAAGAGGCGCTGAGTTTGAAGGTAGGCCTTGAAATACATCCACAGGTACACCTCCAATTGACTCAAATTATGTCAATTAGCCTATCAGAAGCTTCTAAAGCCATGACATAATTTTCTGGAATTTTCTAAGCTGTTTAAAGATACAGTCAACTTAGTGTATGTAAACTTCTGACGCACTGGAATTGTGATACAGTGAATTATAAGTGAAATAATCTGTCTGTAAACAATTGTTGCAAAAATTACTTGTGTCATGCACAAAGTAGATGTCCTAACCGACTTGCCAAAACTATAGTTTGTTAACAAGAAATTTGTGGAGTGGTTGAAAAACGAGTTTTAATGACTCCAACCTAAGTGTATGTAAACTTCCAACTTTAACTGTATATGTATCATGTGTTCCTATCAGTAGTAATATCTGCCCCAAGCCATCAGACTGCTAAATAGTTAACCAAATAGCTACCAAGACTATTGGCATTGACCCTTTTTTTGCAGTAACTTTTTTTACTCGTCACATGACGCTGCTGCTGTTTACGATCTGTCGCTTTGTTCCTAGTTATATGTACATATCTACCTCAATTACCCCGTACCCCCTGCACATCGACTCTGCACTAGTACCTGTGTATATAGCCACATTATCGCTACTCATTGTGTATCTACACTATTATTACTTTTATTATTACGTTTTACTTTTCTTTGTCCATTTTCTTTCTCTCTGCATTGTTGGGAAGGATCCGTAAGTAAGCATTTCACTGTTAGTCTACACCTGTGGTTTAGGAAGCATGTGAACAGTAGCATTTGATTTGATTTGATTATGGACATCAACAATAAGAACCATTTTGTTTACAGTGTAACAGCAGGCTGTTGTCCTGTGTAAATCACGGGCCCCATACTTAAGGGGGTGCTGCCCACTAGTGGTTGAATGTAGCTATGAACCTCTCATTTATACAGTTCGAAAGTATTCAGACCCCTTGACTTTTTCCACACTGTTACCATACAGCCTTAGTCTAAAATTGATACAAAACCTCATAATGACAAAGCAAAAACAGGTTTTTAGATATTTTTGCTAATTTATTACAAATGTACATAAGTATTCAGACTCTTTGCAATGAGACTCGAAATTGAGCTCAGGTGCATCCTGTTTCCATTGATCATCCTTGAGATGTTTCTACAACTTGATTGGTCCACCTGTGGTAAATTCAATTGATTGGACATTATTTGGAAAGGCACATGCCTGTCTGTATAAGGTCCCACATTTGAAAGTGCATGTCAGAGCAAAAACCAAGGCATGAGGTGGAAGGAATTGTCCGTATAGCTCCAAGACAGGATTGTGTCGAGGCACAGATCTGGGGGAAGGGTACTCAAAAATGTCTGCAGCATTGAAGGTCCATAAGAACACAGTGAAAACATAATTCTTAAATTAACACATCATTCTTAAATGGAAGAAGTTTGGAACCACCAAGACTCTTCCTAGAGCTGGCTGCCCTGCCAAACTGAGAAATGGGCCTTGGTCATGGAGGTGACCAAGAACCCGATGGCAGAACCTGATGACAGAACTCCAGAGTTCCTCTGTGGAGATGGGAGAACCTTCCAGATGGACAACCGTCTCTTATTTTTATTTTATTTTTTATTTTTTTACACCCCTTTTTCTCCCCTATTGGTAATTACAATCTTGTCCAATCGCTGCAACTCCCGTACGGACTCGGGAAAGACGAAGGTCGAGAGCCATGCGTCCTCCGAAACACGACCCTGCCAAGCCGCACTGCCTCTTGACACACTGCTCGGGGCTCCCGAGTGGGGCAGCGGTCTAAGGCACTGCATCTCAGTGCTAGAGGCATCACTACAGACTCTGGTTCGATTCCAGGCTGTATCACAACTGACTGTGATTGGGAGTCCCATAGGGCGGCGCACAATTGGCCCAGCGTCGTCCGGGTAGGGTTTGCCCGGGGTAGGCCGTCATTGTAAATAAGAAGTTGTTCTTAACTGTCTTGCCTAGTTAAATAAAGGTTAAATAAAACATAAAAATAAAAACCCGGAAGCCAGCCACACCAATGTGTTCGGAGGAAACACTGTACAACTGGCGACCTAAGTCAGCGTGCATTCGCCTGGGCCGCCACAAGGAGTTGCTAGAGCGCGATCGGACAAGGACATCCCGGCCGGCCAAACCCTCCCCTTACCTGGACTACGCTGGGCCAATTGTGCGCTGCCTCATGGGTCTCCCAGTCGCAGCCGGCTGCAACACAGCCTGGGATCAAACCCGGGTCTGTAGTGATGCCTCAAGACTGCGATGAAGTGCCTTAGACCGCTGCCCCACTCGGGCGGCCCTAGGACAACCATCTCTGCAACACTCCACTAATCAGGCCTTTATGGTAGAGTGGCCAGAGGGAAGCCACTCCGCAGTAAAAGGCACATGACAGCCCGCTTGGAGTTTTCCCAAATGGCACCTAAAGACTCTCAGACCATGAGAAACAAGATTCTCTGGTCTGATGAAACCAAGATTTTACTCTTTGGCCTGAATGCCAAGTGTCACGTTTGGAGGAAACCTGGCACCATACCGACGGTGAAGCATGGTGGTGGCAGCATCATGCTGTGGGGATGTTTTTCAGCGACAGGGACTGGGAGACTTGTCAAGATGGAGGGAAAGATGAACGGAGCAAAGTACAGAGAGATCCTTGATGAAAACCTGCTCCAGAGCGCTCAGGACCTCAGACTGGTGCGAAGGTATACCTTCCAACATGACAACGACCCTAAGCACACAGTCAAGACAACACAGGCGTGGCTACAGGACAAGTCTCTGAATGTCCTTGAGTGGCCCAGCCAGAGCCCGGACTTCAACCCAATCAAACATCTCTGAAGAGACCTGAAAATAGCTATGTAGCGACTCTCCCCATCCAACCTGACAGAGCTTGAGAGGATCTGCAGAGAAGAATGGGAGAAACTCCCCAAATACAGGTGTGCCAAGCTTGTAGTGTCATACCCAAGAAGCCTCGAGGCTGTAATTGTTGCCAAAGGTGCTTTAACAATGTACTGAGGAAAGGGTCTCAATACGTATGTAAATGTATATTTTTTATTTTAAATACATTTGCAAAAATGTCTAAAAAAACGTTTTTTCTTTGTCATTATGGGGTATTGTGTGTAGATTGATGAGGAGGAAAAAGCAACAATTTAATCCATTTTAGAATAAGATTGTAACGTACCAAACGTGGAAAAAGTCAAGGGGTCTGAATACTTTATGAATGCGCTGCATGTCAACAAACCTACTCTAACTTGAAAACATATCCTATTTATACCAGTAGATGGCGCAAAAGCCTTGAAAATACTGGCTCTGCTACATTGCATCCAGTAAACTGATAGGCGGACTCGATTAAAAAAGTAATGCTCCATAGACTTTCAAAGCATTTTTCAAGGTTGGTAAACTATAGGCCCAAAAAAGTAAACTGAGTTTGCCTACACCACTGATTGCATCCAGAGATTCCAGTTGATATTCTCCCTAATGGCCAAACGCCTGCTCTGAGTCAACCACTATCTCTCGACACACTGCATAATTCGTTTACATCATCACAATTCATTTGCTACTTCTGTAAATGACAATTATCTTTTGATTTCAACATTTGAGTTTGATGGGGATTCATTGATTACCTGAGCAGAACTGTAAATTAAATTAAACACTGATCCACAATAAAATAAACACCTGGATCGTTGCCTCTCAAACAACATGGTTTGATTGGTTCTGACTTAATCAAGGCCTATCCATAGCCCAATAAAATTATGAATTTATTGGAATACATGTAGCTGTTATCTATCTCTAACACTGCATATCTCTAATCTCAAATGGCATGTATCTAATGAACTATGTCTAATTAGAATGCGTGGTCTGACGCCATTACATTAATTAATGTAATAACAAGATGAGATCCATATGTGAAATGTCACACGATTCTCTCTCTCTCCACTCCAGTTGAATTCCTTCTCCCTATGACTCATTCTCTGAGACTCCTCTTCTTCCGTATTTACTGTTCCAGCAGCAAACCAATAAGACCAATTATAAGACTGATAGGCCTGACAGCGGAGCGCACACACACACACACACACTGTGATATAATGAATACACACGGATCCCCCATTGAGACCTGCAGGGAGGGTAATCCCACTGATGACCTCATGACTCATACACACAGACACATCAACCGACTTGTGTGTGACGAAGAAAAGCAATTCCCTACAAGCTCGATATTAGAAAACGTATCAAAATAAATATCCAGCAGTCAGCCTTATTATCCTGCCAGGGATCGGTGAGGTGGATGAAATATGAGATATTGATATTGGCTGGGGTTGTTATTGACTATGAAATAAGAAGAGAGGTAGGGGGAGGAGGCAGGGAGAGAGAGAGCGGAGATGGGTGATGGAAGAGAGATAGAGGTAGTGCGAGAGAGAAAGACTATTTGTACATCATTATAACACTGTATATAGCCATAATATGACATTTGAAATGTGTCTATTCCTTTGAAACTTTTGAGTGTAATGTTTACTGTTATTTCACTTTTATTTATTATCTATTTATTATCTTTGGCAATGTAAACATGTTTCCCAATGATTCAATTGAATTGAGATGTTCTCTCTTCCTGTCAATTCCACAGTCTGACAGTTGGGTTGCCATGAAGAATCTGTCCCAGATAGTCAGGCAGGCACATAGTCAGGCAGGTACAGGCAGAACACCCATCCTTATGAAACAGAGTGAAGATCAGTTGTGTGTGCATTTTATCATTCTCCCTCTCCCTCTTTTTATCTCCCTCTCGTTTATCTCCCTCTCCCTCTCTTTCGCTCTCTCAATTAAATTAAAGGGCTTTATTGGCATGGGAAACATATGTTAACATTGCCAAAGCAAGTACAATAGATAATAAACAAAAGTGAAATAAACAACACAAATTAACAGTAAACATTACACTCACAAAAGTTCCAAATAGTTAAAGAACAAAAGGGAAAATAAATAAACATTAATATGGGTTGTAATATGGTCAGACATTTGGCAGGAGGTTAGGAAGTTCAGCTCAGTTTCCACCTCATTTTGCGTGCAGTGTGAACATAGCCTGTCTTCTCTTGAGAGCCAGGTCTGCCTACGGCGGCCTTTCTCAATAGCAAGGCTATGCTCACTGAATCTGTACATATTTAAAACTCTCCTTAAGTTTGGGTCAGTCACAGTGGTTAGGTATTCTGCCACTGTGTACTCTCTGTTTAGGGCCAGTTTTTTTGTTAATTCTTTCCCATGTGTCTTGTAATTATCTTTTTATTTTCTCAAAATTTGGTTGGGTCTAATTGCTCTCACTCACTGTCTCTGTCTCTCTCTCTGTCTCATCTACCATCCTTCCTGTATTTAGCCAAGTCATGTGATGTGGGTGTGTATAGGTGTGGATGGCAGGGGTGTGTCCTAACAGTCATATCAGAAAGAGGGAACATGGTGGGTGGGAACTGGAAAGCCATACTAGTCACAACAACATCTGGATATGACTCTGATGACTGTCATTCAAACTCAGAGGTTGAGTCAGACCCACACAGTTTATTGAATAGCAGGCTTTATTTGCCAAAGGGGCTGGTTTGTAAAAAGGCCTATATATATATTTCAGAGAGAGAGAGAGAGAGAGAGAGAGAACAATGATTCACCATTAGTGGTAGAGTGCATGACAGGATATGCTGATATAGAGGCAACCCATCCCTTTAAACAACAAGTTTAGCCCTGACCTGGGTTCCGAGGCATCACCACAAGGCAGGGGAGGACAACAGCCTGACAATCAACCCTTATTTTGTCATCGGAACCTAAATAGCCTGGTATTTTTAAAGAGAGAGTGTTATAGAGCACTTGACATTTAAAGATAATTTCTAATTTTCATGAATACGTTAACATTACCTTTAATTCCCACATTGCCTAAAAGCACGATTGGATTGAATCCCTGTAGTTCTTTCTGTATCATACAACACACACACACACACACACACTCTTATCTATAACTGAATAGTTGAAGTGTGACCATACTGTAGGCTACATTCATGTCCTGCTAATGTGGAGCTGAATTGTTCTGCTGGTAAGAGCCTTTTCACGCTACCACAGTTATTCTAGAGGTTTTGAGAGAATACCCTCGACTGTACTTTTTTTTAACCTAACCCTAATAATGTGAACTTGCTATGTCTCTACTGCTTAATAAAATAAAATGAATCGTTCCACTGGTCTTAGCTTAGCCTTATTGGTACAGGTGTCTGTAGCTATAAACTTGCCTACCAGTTAAGATATCTGTACAGCTGGCTACAGTGAGATTAGGATAATGACAGACAGACTAGGATGGCTAATCTTCTGCTGTACTGCCCTTACATTGTGGTAGTGTGGTTATTATTACACTGTGGTAGTGTGGTTATTATTACACTGTGGTAGTGTGGTTATTATTACACTGTGGGAGTATGATTATTATTACACTGTGGTAGTGTGATTATTATTTCACTGTGGTAGTGTGATTATTATTACACTGTGGGAGTATGATTATTATTACACTGTGGTAGTGTAATTATTATTACACTGCGGTAGAATTTTTATTATTACACTGTGGTAGTGTGATTATTATTACACTGTGGGAGTATGATTATTATTACACTGTGTTAGTATGATTAATTTTACACTGTGGGAGTATGATTATTATTACACTGTGGGAGTGTGATTATTATTACACTGTGGTAGTATGATTATTATTACACTGTGGGAGTATGATTGTTATTACACTGTGGGAGTATGATTATTATTACACTGTGGTAGTATGATTATTATTACACTGTGGTAGTGTGATTATTATTACACTGTGGGAGTATGATTATTATTACACTGTTGTAGTGTGATTATTATTACACTGTGGTAGTGTGATTATTATTACAATGTGGTACTATGATTATTGTTACAATGTGGTAGTATGATTATTATTTCACTGTGGGAGTGTGATTATTATTACAATGTGGTAGTATGATTATTATTACACTGTGGTAGT
>QNTS01001639.1:142695-163564 GCA_003317085.1 Hucho hucho
ATACGGATAGATTTCTAGTTAAAGGGGTGAATTAGAATACGGATAGATTTCTAGTTAAAGGGGTGAATTAGAATACGGATAGATTTCTAGTTAAAGGGGTGAATTAGAATACGGATAGATTTCTAGTTAAAGGGGTGAATTAGAATACGGATAGATTTCTAGTTAAAGGGGTGTGGTCTACAGAGGCGTTGGCAGGGAATTTCATCCGATTACAAAAAAACTGTACCTGTAATCAGTTCCCTAAAGTCGGAAGTTTACATACACCTTAACCAAATACATTAAACTCAGTTTTTCACAATTCCTGACATTTAATCCTAGTAAAAATTCCCTGTCTTAGGTCAGTTAGGATCACCACTTTATTTTAAGAATGTGAAATGTCAGAATAATAGTAGAGAGAATTATTTATTTCAGCTTTTATTTCTTTCATCACATTCCCAGTGGGTCAGAAGTTTACATACACTCAATTAGTATTTGGTAGCATTGCCTTTAAATTGTTTAACTTGGGTCAAACGCTTCAGGTAGCCTTCCACAAGCTTCCCATGACAGAGCTGGTGTAACTGAGCCAGGTTTGTAGACCTCCTTGCTCGCACAAGCTTTTTCAGTTCTACCCACAAATTTTCTATTGGATTGAGGTCAGGGCTTTGTGATGGCCACTCCAATACCTTGCCTTTGTTGTCCTTAAGCCATTTTGACCCCAAGCATACTTTGGAAGTCATTGTCCATTTGAAAGACCCATTTGCAACCAAGCTTTATCTTCCAGACTGATGTCTTGAGATGTTGCTTCAATATATCCACATCATTTTCCCTCCTCATGATGCCATCTATTTTGTGAAGTGCACCAGTCCCCCTTGCAGCAAAGCACCCCCACAATATGATGCTGCCACCCCCATGCTTCACGGTTGGGATGGTGTTCTTTGGCTTGCAAGCATCCCCCTTTTTCCTCCAAACATAACGATGGTCATTATGGCCAAACAGTTCTATTTTTGTTTCATCAGACAGGAGGACATTTCTCCAGAAAGAACGATCTTTGTCCCCATGTGCAGTTGCAAACCGTAGTCTGGCTTTTTTATGGCGGTTTTGGAGCAGTGGCTTCTTCCTTGCTGAGCTGCCTTTCAGGTTATGTTGATATAGGACTTGTTTTACTGTGGATATAGGTTATTTTGTACCTGTTTTCTCCAGCATCTTCACAAGGTCCTTTGCTGTTGTTCTGGGATTGATTTGCACTTTTCGCACCAAAGTACATTAATCTCTAGGAGACAGAACGTGCCTCCTTCCTGAGCGTTATGATGGCTGTGTGGTCCCATGGTGTTTATACTTGCATACTATTGTTTGTACAGATTAATGTGGTACCTTCAGGCGTTTGGAAATTGCTCCCAATGAACCAGACTTGTGGAGGTCTCAAAAAATAAGGTCTTGGCTGATTTCTTTACATTTTCCCATGATGTCCAGCAAAGAGGCACTGAGTTTGAAGGTAGGCCTTGAAATACACCCACAGGTACACCTCCAATTGACTCAAATTATGTAAATTAGCCTATCAGACGTTTCTAAAGCCATGACATTTATTTTCTATTTTCCAAGCTGTTTAAAGGCACAGTCAACTTAGTGTATGTAAACTTCTGACCCACTGGAATTGTGATACAGTGAATTATAAGTGAAATAATCTGTTTGTAAACAATTGTTGGAAAAATTACTTGTGTCATGCCAAAACTATAGCTTGTTAACAAGAAATGTGTGGAGTGGTTGAAAAACAAGTTTTAATGACTCCAACCTAAGTGTATGTAAACTTCTGACTTCAACTGTACGTTACCAGCAAAGGACATAGACATATCTGAAATGGGCAGAAAGCTTAAATTATTGTTAATCTAACTGCACTGTTCAATTTACAGTAGCTATTACAGTGAAATAATACCATGCTATTGTTTGAGGAGAGTGCACAATTACGAACTTGAAAATGTATTAATTAACCAATTATGCACATTTTGGCAGTCTTGATACAACATTTTGAACAGATATGCAATTGTTCATTGGATCAGTCTAAAACTTTGCACATACACTGCTGCCGTCTAGTGGCCAAAATATAAATTGTGCCTGGGCTGGAATAATACATTATGGCCTTTCTCTTGCATTTCAAAGATGATGGTGCAAAACAAAACAAAATATTTCACCAGATCTAATGTGTTCTAATGTGTTTTCTTTCAAATGGTATCAAGAATACGCATACCCTTGCTTCAGGTCCTGAGCTACAGGGAATTGGATTTGGGTATGTCATTTTAGGTGAAAATTTAAAAAAAGGGTCAGATCCTTAAGTTTGTTCCACCTGAATGAGTCTGACCACAAGTCAGATACCACTATGATGACACACCAAATGTGTTTGATGGATCATTTTTGTCTTCTTCTAATGCCTCTTAAGGGGAAAGAAACTGAAAGTAATCAGATTACATTACTGAGTTTGGGCAATCCAAAAGTTACATTACTGATTACAATTTTGGGTAGGTAACTAGTAACTATACGGATTACATTTAGAAAGTAACCTACCAACCCTGGGCGTTGGCCAATGACACGCAGAAGTTTGGTAGCTTAGTTAACCACAACCACAAAAAAGCCTGTCCACATTGGTATTGTCATCATGAATACCTCTATGAATAGGAGAAGTGTCAACCAGAAAATAAATGGTGATGGTTGTTCAATCATTTTTGAAGTTTTGAAAAACAGAATTTGGGTTGCAAAGATCAGTCCCTGATCCAAGTGAAGTAGCTTAGATTGTGCAAGCCTACTTTGGACCCACATCCACCCAGGCCCACTTCTCGTCTCCACTGTGCCCCACCAGAGTGTCTCGAGGCTGGGGGAAGGAAGCCAGAGCTGGTAGGTCCATGGCCAGGAGCTCCGTGTGTGTGTGTGTGCGTGTGTGCGTGCGTGTGTGTGTGTGTGTACCACTATGCCATGAGTCAAACACATCAAACACAATCAATTCCATTGAGTCAAGTCACATATCAGAACAGAGTTACCGTGATCAAATTTGCGACATAGCGTTGGCAATGTTATAAATGTGTAATAATAATGCAATAATCGTATAACAATATTGTAATGCCTTTGTCGTGTTTGGCTGACAACATTAAAAGCTGACAGTGTTCTGCCCATATTGGGCGCACACACCATACTGTAATAATCCTGTCTGGTTTCCAACACTAAAAGCTGACAGTGTTATGATCATATTAAAGAAGAGTTAATTGGCCTCAATGGTCATCACCTACACACATGCACACGCATGCACACACACACGAGGGCACGCATGCCCACCCACCTATATATGACGGGCTTTTAATAAATAGGGCAAGGAGATGAGGAGGAGATGTGTTACAGAGCTGAGCCGGTTGAGATGTGCGTCATCAGAGAGGGCTTTGGAGGAGTCATGCAGTCATATATTGATGGAGACTGCGAAATGACACACACACCTGTGCGAACACACACACACACACAGACAGACTCTTGTGCATGCAGGTGCAGGACAGACGCGTTGGAGTGAATGAATCATCCACCAGCATCACTATTGTACATTGTGAATGTTACGGCCCAATCTCTTCCACACAGCGTTCATTTTCACGCTCTTCTTTAGATTTTGTCTAGTGTTAGTCATTTTGACGTCTTAGTTACATTTTTGTCATTTGAATATTGATTTAGCTATTGTAAAAATGACAAAAAGTCAACTAAATGCCCTTTCATTTGAGAGAGAGTGAGAGAGAAGCACAATCACCAGATGGTGGTGTATAGTATTGGCAGTAGGATGGGTTGCACCTCTGTCACTCAGTGTTGTCATTACTATTGTTATCAACATTCCAGACGCTGCAGATCAAGGCTCAGGCTGAGACCCAGATGCAGACACAGGAGGTGGATAGTACGAGCCTCAGAGTTTATTATAGAACAAGGGGCAGGAAAAAGGGAAGTCAAGGCAGGCAAAGAGTCGTAATCCAAATCAGAGACAGGCAGGATCAGGACATGCAGAAAGGTCAGAACTGGGAAGACTAGGACAAACAAAAACTAGAGCAAAGGGAACACAGCAATGCGCTGGTAGGACTTGACAGGACAAGACGAACTGGCAACAGACAAACAGAAAACGCAGGTATAAATACACAGGAGATAATGGGAACAAATGGGAGACACCTGGTGGGGGGTGGAGACAAGCATAAGACAGGTGAAACAGATCAGGGTGTGACACCGCAGCAACATGTCCAGAAGTAGTATGGGGATAATGACTTTGAATGGGAGATAATGACTGTTTCTCCCATTTTCACCCAGCAAAAGAAAGTTATTTACCCAGCCAGATACAGAGTAGTGGCAAGAGGAATTTAGTCAATAAATTGTTTCCTATCCATTGTCCTTTCTTTCTGTGCCGCCAAATGTCTGTATATAGGGTACTGGTAATGTTACCATGGTTACGTTCAGTTGCAAAACATTCTTCAACATTGAAGATAGAAATTCCAAGAATTCCATGTTATCCCTTATTCAACATGTCAGAGAGTCGTGTTTGTTCTACATAGGATATTTCTATCTGAACATTCCAAAACGTTGCATCCTGCTGAACGTGCCCCAGGTTGTTAGCTATAGCTAGCTAATGAGGTAACATGACTGAACAAGGTGTAGCCTAAACAAATGATTAACGGTCCGGTCCACAAGTAGCCTTGTTTTAGAACAGCCTGCGATGTGCTTTATGTAAGATGTGGCCCCCTATGCACAATAGAAAGAAACAAACGTAGCGCCGGTATTATGGATCATATCTTTTGAACGGTAATGGTTAGAATCAAGCCGTTTTCTCTGAGAAATAGAAGGAAACTTGGCTAGTGTGTTACAGAACCTGGTAATGAAACGCAGTGGGGAAAGTGTGAGGGTTTAGCGAGACTACAAATTCCAAAACTTTTCTATACTCAAGGGAGATAAAAATATAGCTAGACTGTTGTTTTACTATTAACCTTAATGCTGCTATTGTTTTTAATTTATTTGGTAAAGCAGCTTGTTTTTCTTAACCAGGAAAAGGGTATCTAGAAGGCTGGTGGTGACTGGTTAGCTACTGGGAAGCCAGAGATCAAATCAAATCAAACTTTATTTGTCACATGCACCGAATACAATAAGTGTAGACTTTACCGTGAAATGCTTACTTACAAGCCCTTAACCAACAGTGCAGTTCAAGAAGGAGAAAATATTTACCAAGTAGTAAAAGTAATAATAAAAAGTAACACAATAAAAATAACGAGGCTATATACAGTCAGTGTGTGGGAGAACAGGCTAGTTGAGGTAATCTGTACATGTAGGTGGGGGCGAAGTGACTATGCATAGGTAACAAACAAACAGCGAGTAGCAGCAGTGTACAAAAGGGAGGGGGGGTCAATGTTAACTGTCAGGTGGAGATTTTATGAATTGTTCAGCAGTCTAATGGCTTGGGGGTAGAAGCTGTTGAGCCTTTTGGTCCTAGACTTGGCGCTCCGGTACCGCTTGTCATGCGGTAGCAACAATCTATAACTTAGCCCCTTATCTCTGTACCATACTTCTCTATCATAGTTCTCTTCTACAGATTGCTGAGGGTTTGGAAATTGGTTGTTCTTCCCTTTCCTTCTCCAGGAGAGCCCAAGGTAACCAAAACGTCTCCCCCAGTTGGAGGCATCCGTCTATGGGTTGACTCATCAGCAGGCCTGCGGGTATGGTTTGTGGATCCTGCCTGGGAATGTTAAGGCAGGTAGATTTTCTTACGCATATAGCATTATCTCAGGTGAATAAGTATTAAGATAGATTTCCAGTGAAAGCAGTGTGGTCTACGGAGGTGTTGGCCAATGACACACAGAGGTAAGACAGTTTAGTCACAGCTCTTGATTGACCACACCCACAAACAAGTCTGTCCTCGTCTTATCCTTGCTATTGTCATCATGAATACCGGGAACAGTCATCACAAATGCCAGCCAAAGCGCACATTCTAATATGAATGCATGGGTTTTCTCCCTGTATTTTATTAAACTACAGTTCTCTACACTGTACTTCAAATCAGCACTTTTATATCTGGAGTGTTAATACACACTCCCACTTCTTCATTGTCACCACCCCGTTACAGCCAAGACTCTTTCATCACATCTAGCTAACAGCCAGGCATGCTGACCGCATATGTGGCATCCTCTTCCTGCGTAACTCTCTGTTTCAGGCCAAGATATAGCCTGGTGCCAGATCTGTAGGGGCTCCAGCCAAACCCTGCCATGACACTGATAGTCAGAGCAGTTGGCTAAATCATACAGATCTGGGACCAGGCTAAATCAAACATATTATACCATTGTATGGCATGATGGTGGTCAGTCAGTTGGCTAAAGTATAAAGAGATCTTGGACCAGGCTAGCTCTTGGTATGGCAACGTTGGCTAGAGCATATACTGATCTGGGACCAGGCTATATGATAGCATGAAAGGAGTTGGCTGAAACACGCACCGATCTAGGACTAGGCTAACTTATTGTATGACATCGATAGCAGTTGACTACAGCACATACAGATCTGGGACCAGCCATGCCCTGCCATGACACTGATAGTCAGAGCAGTTGGCTAAAACATACAGATCTGGGGTCAGCCAAGCCCTGCCATGACACTGATAGTCAGAGCAGTTGGCTAAAACATACAGATCTGGGACCAGCCAAGCCCTGCCATGACACTGATAGTCAGAGCAGTTGGCTAAAACATACAGATCTGGGACCAGCCAAGCCCTGCCATGACACTGATAGTCAGAGCAGTTGGCTAAAACATACAGATCTGGAACCAGCCAAACCCTGCCATGACATTTATAGTCAGAGCCATTGTGTGGCATGACGGTAGCCAGTTAGTTGACTAAAGTATATCCTGATCTGGGACCAGCCAGAACCAGGCATGACAACGTTGGCTGTAGCACAAATAGATCTGGGACCAGACTGGTTCTTGGCGTGACATTGATAGACAGAGTCGGCTCAAGCAGAGGCAGATCTGGGACCAGCCAGTGCCAGGCTGGTTCTTGGCAGGGCTGGGTGGCGGGTGGTAGAGCAGACGCCAGGCGACCGGGGAAACAGAACAGATTGGGGCAGATTATTCACTGTTGGCAGCAGTCAGCAGGCAGGATGTTATTACATAAACATGGAGCTCCTGGCCCTGGACCCACCTGCTACGGCTTCCTTCCCTTAGCCTCGAGACACTCTGGTGGGGCATGGTGGAGAGAAGATGGGGACCTTGGTGGATGTGGGACATGGGACCAAAGTAGGCCTGCAAAGTTTCAGACCCTTCAGTTAGATCAGGGACTGAACTACGTTATATAAATTCAGTTTGTCCAAAGCATCAAATGACAATATCTCTGAAGGTAAGAATGTGGTAGTCACTCATATAATATGTGTTTTAGCCATTCAGGTTTAACCAGAATTGAATAGTAGTCATATAGAATTGTCCTTAGGCGTTGATACTGAATCCCTCAAACAGTAGCATAAGGTCATAGTTAGTTATCATTTACATATGGAAATGATTTGATGTTCTACTTTGAATAAAATGCAAGTGATGGGAACTGGGAAGTCACACTCCTTCCCATTATTGAGGATATGCCTTAGCCTCAGGCCCAATACCATATACCATGATTATTCCTCATCGTAAAATCAGCATGTGTAGGCTTGTAGTCAGTCTCTCACTACTGCAGACACACACACACTACTGCAGACACACACACACACAACCCCCCCACACACACACACTAAACAACACATTTGTGTCAAAGTTGCCTTACCCCCTGCTTATTTCCTAAACACTTACGTATTTCCTTTGCGCACAGAAGACACTCACCCCACCCAGCCCAGATGTGTGAGCGTGGTGCTTTGACAAAAGCGGATTTCGCTGCTGTAGTTTCACTCTCACAACAACCTTAGCGGATTCCACCCCTGCAGTATGCAGAAAGGGGGGTGGCCTCACACCCTACCACTCACTGATAGGCCTAATATGTGAGGATGACTCATATTCCAGTACTTCTACATAACGTGTGTAAAGAAATATTCCAGCTATTTTGTTATGGCTCATTTTTAACCTTCTCACCTTACATGTTTGGATATCTTTAGATACAACCTGTAATGCAACCAGAATTATGTATGTCAATGTACGGGCTAACTAGAATAACATACTGTATTAAAAGATGAAATTGGCCTGAAGGACCCTGATCTAGAGGCCCAGTTGTAACGTATATGCAGGGAGTCAGGAAGCAGGTGCAGAAAGTGAGTTTCATAATAATAAACATGAAGAAAATACAAAACAGGAGAAGCGTACTGAACGTAACCAAAACCAATACTGCCTGATGACTGAGGCTACTGAGGGCTACCATCAGGGTGGTGATGAATCCAGACGTAATAAACGATGGTGGCCAGGCGTGCGCGATGTGGGTTGCCAGGACTGGTGGTTAGCAGGACCAGGCATAACACCAGTTTAGTTTAAAGTATCTGCACTGCAAGGTACTGTATTGAAACATACATAGACTTCAGAATGAAACAGGCCTTGAGGGGTCTTTGTCTAAACTCTAAAGGCACAGTTTAGTTTAGGTCCAGTATGTTCCAGAGGCCCAAGGCAACACAGGCTTCTCCCAGCCATTTCCTGTCCTACAGGAAGTGCTGTTGTCACTCAGCACAGCTAGGACAGGAAGTGAACAGGAAGTGTGTCCTGGGCCAACAGGAAGCAGTTTCCTCCCGCATGCCAAACATTGTCCTCTTCTTCTACAGTCGGGGAAACTGATGTTTGGACAACCTCTCTTATCGCAGCCAGCGAGTTTTAGTGCGGAATCCACATTTTGTGTTGTTTTGTGTGGATTGGAAAATGTATTTAGAGTTACAGTTGGTTTATGAGACTCCTTTTCATGGCTGGTTACGTATGGGTTGTGAAATGTATTGAGAGTGACAGTGGGTTTATAAGACACTTCTAATGTCATTCTGGTTGCACAACTTTCTCAGTTTGTAGTCACTGTGATAGAAAACAGATTTCCTGTAAAATGCTCTTTAACAGGAAACAACTCTCGCAAAAAAGAAAATCACTTCATATGTTTCATACGGGAAGTTTAACAGGTGATCTAACCTCACCACAGAAACGAAATGTCTCTGTGTCACTTTGCATCTAAATAAAGGAGAAATACTTGTTTTTTTGTCATTGGTTAACATTTTAAAGCACTGTTGAGACAAAGTAGCTTCTTTCACATTGTCGGCTATAACAAGACTACCAGCTGGTATCTTCTGCTTTCCCTACACTACATTAGAATATCTCACCCTTTCACCCTCCATCCAACCACCCACGTGTTTTTCAGCCTGAGAAGAGGATCTCACAAAAAAACTGCACCAGCTCAGTTCTGGTAAATTTGACCTAAATTGGGCATCGCCACTGAGGTCATCAACTTCCTCCTGATGATGGCATCTGCTAATAAGTGTGTGTGTGTGTGTATACTTGTTTGTGCGTGCCTGTGTGCATGCCTGCGTACGTACATGCGTGTATGTGTACGTGAGTGTGTGAATGGCTGTCTGGAAGGCCAGTGAGTCACCGTGTAAAGCCCAGGCCTGGCCAAACAAGACGTTAATGAACCCGGCTGCCAAGGGCTGCTAACATACGCATCTCCACATTATATGGGATTGGCTGACCAAAGTTAATAGGAAAGTGGGTGGGTGATGTGGAGGATAGTGAGGAGACTATCAGTAACATTTCGACTAACTATCTACTAACCCTAAACTGAACCCTTATACTAACCCTAACCTTAACCCTTACCCTAACCTTAACACTTACCCTAACCTTAACCCTTACACTAACCCTAATCTTAACACTTACCCTAACCTTAATACTTACCCTAACCTTAACCCTTATACTAACCCTAATCTTAACCCTTACCCTAACCTTAACACTTGCACTAACCTTAACCCTTACCCTAACCTTAACCCTTACCCTAATCTTAACACTTACCCTAACCTTAACACTTACCCTAACCCTTATTCTAAACCTAACCGTAACCTTAGCAAGCAGTTGCTTATCAACAGATAGTTTGCTGATAGTATGACCAGAGCATCTAGAAGTGAATGTTCCAGACAATCCAATTAGTGTAAGTGTAACCGCCAAGTCAACTTCAAGCCAATGAGGGATAAGAGAGCCATAATATTCAAGTCATGCAGGCAGTGTCCTCTTTGCTCTTGAAATTGGTTGATTCTTTAACCTTTTAGCAATGTGTAATGCTAATGCTAATAATGTATCTTGTAGTATGCTCTTTTGCTAACCTGTGGTCTGTTACAGTACTTTCCAAGGTAACACTCGACCCTACCCATCTCTTTTGAGTGAGGGAAGTCTAGCCCATCTAATCAGCAGCCAGGGTACTTCTGAATGAAGAGGTTTTGATAACAAGGTTTTAACTGCAAAAGCAGCATTCAACTTCCTTTGTTGCAAAACAAATAGGGCCTTTTTAGGTCAATGCTGTGAGATTTGCATATAGGAAAATACTTTTATATTGGATATATACATTTCCAACTCCATCACAACATACAGAAAACAAATGAGACATCTGTACATTCCCAACATCATTCTTTTGGTGCAAAATTCAGGCCCAGATTTTCCCAATCAGCTTTAGGAAAGTCCCTAAATATATGAATGAGAAATCGCTACAGTCTCTACACCTTTATTACTAATCAATGTCAAAGAAGGCAACAATCTTTACAGGAACAAAGGAACCAATTAGATGGTATTCTCTGAATTACTATAGTACGTCGGCTAGAAACATCTGATATTGCCCAGGGGATAATGCAGAAACTTTCTGTGGGCTTCCTCTAGACAGACCTGTTGTTACATATATGACTCATGTTTTTCAGGTTTGAAATATAGTTTGAGGTAGTTGAGTTGGTTGAGTCATACCGTTTTGTTTTGATCATCTGTCATAAAAATAGTGGGTTGAAAGAAAGGACAGCTCTCTTGTTCTCTCTCTGGGAGGCAGGGAGGATTTTATTGAACTGATGCTTTGAATAACTGTTGAAAATTTGACAGCTGATCTGATTCAATGAAGTCCACTTATAATTGTATTTGTACTACAGTTTTGGTGTATCCTTCAGCTAGCCAAAAATAGACTCACATAGCATTCTAATTGTGATTCTATGGTTCAGACTTCCACAGCTTTTAAATGTGCACTACTGCTCCATTGGTGTATATTTTTTCTCAGGCTCTCTCTCCCAGCCCGTCTGACCCACATGTGTCTAACGCTGTCTGCTACCCTCCTACCCTGCAGATTAATGGCATTTTCTCACAGATGATAGTGCACAGGCTTAGTGGTGTAAGGGTACACGCACACACACACACACACACACACACACACACACACACACACACACACACACACACACATGCACATATACACACAACCGTGCACTCGCACACACAAACACACACACATATGCGTCCTCTGCCTCAAATTCATGAGTCACCAAAGGAACAGATTACAGACGTAAGATCTTAATTTGATCACTCTTTTGTTGCTGAGAATTTTTAGGTTCAAAAAGGCTTCTGCCATTTCAAATGTTCACTTTAAAATGTCAGACTTGATTTCCCCTAACAAATAAATGTATCAACTGCTACAAAAAAAGTCAATTATTTATAATCCACATAAAATTCACATTTCCTGTGAATTATATGTGATCAGAGAAAAAGGAAGACACTCTTATAATGGGAGTTTTTCTGTTGTGACTTCTGCTGCCATAGTTTCCATTATATGACGATTGTGCTAGTAAAGCACCGGTAACTGAGAGGTTGAGACTGGAAAGGGACAAACTGTCTGGGAGAGTTTGATTACTGCCTGCTTAGTAATGCATAGGGCTTTAGCTCAGCAAGCTAACATAGTCTTGTGACGTGCATGAAACCTGTATTTGAACCCAGGTTATACTATAAGCAATCACTACCAACAGACTGGCACCCATGGTAAAAATAGGGGTCCTGAAAATTGAGATTTCCATTATTTATCCTCCTCATTATGATTCATAATTTAAAGAGGCGTTTAGATAGCTACCTCTTTATCTCCTGATCTTTAAAGAGGAGTTTAGAAAGCTACCTCTTTATCTCCTCCTGAGGTTTAAAGAGGAGTTTAGATAGCTACCTCTCTATCTGCTGTGGTTTAAAGAGGAGTTTAGATAGCTATCTCTTTATCTGCTGAGGTTTAAAGAGGAGTTTAGATAGCTACCTCTCTATCTGCTGTGGTTTAAAGAGGAGTTTAGATAGCTACCTCTCTATCTGCTGAGGTTTAAAGAGGAGTTTAGATAGCTACCTCTCTATCTCCTCCTGAGGTTTAAAGAGGAGTTTAGATAGCTACCTCTCTATCTCCTCCTGAGGTTTAAAGAGGAGTTTAGATAGCTACCTCTCTATCTGCTGAGGTTTAAAGAGGAGTTTAGATAGCTACCTCTCTATCTCCTGAGGTTTAAAGAGGAGTTTAGATAGCTACCTCTCTATCTCCTCCTGAGGTTTAAAGAGTAGTTTAGATAGCTACCTCTCTATCTCCTCCTGAGGTTTAAATAGGAGTTTAGATAGCTACCTCTCTATCTCCTCCTGAGGTTTAAAGAGGAGTTGAGATAGCTACCTCTCTATCTGCTGAAGTTTAAAGAGGAGTTTAGATAGCTACCTCTCTATCTCCTGAGGTTTAAAGAGGAGTTTAGATAGCTACCTCTCTATCTGCTGAGGTTTAAAGAGGAGTTTAGATAGCTACCTCTCTATCTGCTGAAGTTTAAAGAGGAGTTTAGATAGCTACCTCTCTATCTCCTGAGGTTTAAAGAGGAGTTTAGATAGCTACCTCTCTATGTCCTGAGGTTTAAAGAGGAGTTTAGATAGCTACCTCTCTATCTCCTCCTGAGGTTTAAAAAGGAGTTTAGATGGCTACCTTTCTATCTGCCGTGGTTTAAAGAGGAGTTTAGATAGCTACCTCTCTATCTGCTGAAGTTTAAAGAGTAGTTTAGATAGCTACCTTTCTATCTGCCGTGGTTTAAAGAGTAGTTTAGATAGCTACCTCTCTATCTGCTGAAGTTTAAAGAGTAGTTTAGATAGCTACCTCTCTATCTCCTGAGGTTTAAAGAGGAGTTTAGATAGCTACCTCTCTATCTCCTCCTGAGGTTTAAAGAGGAGTTTAGATAGCTACCTCTCTATCTCCTCCTGGGGTTTAAAGAGGAGTTTAGATAGCTACCTCTCTATCTCCTCCTGGGGTTTAAAGAGGAGTTTAGATAGCTACCTCTCTATCTCCTGAGGTTTAAAGAGGAGTTTAGATAGCTACCTCTCTATCTCCTCCTGGGGTTTAAAGAGGAGTTTAGATAGCTACCTCTCTATCTCCTCCTGGGGTTTAAAGAGGAGTTTAGATAGCTCTCTATCTACTGAGGTTGTTGTCACTGATTGTCTGGTGGTGAAAACTGTTATTTTTCTTAGCAGCACAGCCAGCCACTTATCAGGCAGAATCAGTCTTCACTAGTCAAGGTAGTGGGTTAGGCAGGAGGGGAAAGGAGGAGAGGATGCCTCGAAGCTATAGGATGTGTCACCTTCCTCCCTCCTCCACAACTGTCCCACCACAGCCCTCCCTCACATAGATTCATACCCAATGGGGAAGAGGAAAAGACAGTCACACCCTCGCTTGTGCACACATACACACACACACACACACACACACACATACATACAGGCACACACATAGACACACACACACACGCACGCACATACACACACACACACATACACACACATACACACTAAAAAAGGGAAGTTAGATGGTGACTACAGACAGTATGAGTCACTCACTTCGGCTCCATCGCCAGCCTCAAGAGACATCGTTAAAGGAAGGATGGTATAGAAGAGAGAGAGAGAGAGAGAGAGAGAGAGAGAGAGAGAGAGAGAGAATGTCAAAACCCACAGCTGTCTGCCAACCCACCTGCCAACCCACCTGCCAGCTCACCCCCTAGACAGCCAACTGTAGGCCTATGTCTCATTTAAAACTCCCACAGTGGCAGCTACATGTAGTTGTTCAAGACTTACTGTATGTCGTGTATAGCACTTTGATGATTGCATACTTCTTCAGACCCTGATAGTTACACGGCCTAACCAGTGTGGTATCTTACGTAAATTGGAAACAGTGTTGCTTCTGAGTCAAATCAGACAGAAGGTTTGTTGTGGTGGTTTCAGTAGGTGGGCATCAATTCCATTCTGTCTGTGTGACATCCTACTTCAGATAAATCCCCCCAAAACTCATGACTTCTGTCTGTCAGAATATCAAGTGTTATTTGACTTGACTGTTATAATTAAGCAATAAGGCCCGAGGAGGTGTAAATATAGCATCGAAGCTACTGTACACCCCCCACAAAAACCTAGCGATTAAAACACTAATGGAAACCGTTTACTATTCTTGTTCCTCTTTAAAAGCAGAAGGGTAGAGAGAACACGAATATATGTTTCTAGGATGTAGTGACGGTACTGTAGGTGTTACCCAGATAGGATCTGTCTTTGTGTTTGTCTCATGCTATGTCAAGCCTGCCACAAATTACAAATCCATTTCTCGGACACCAAACACCTGCTCCTCATGATGACAGAGAGCGTGTGTGTGTGGGGGGGGACTCTTCCTATGACGTGGATGTGCTTCCAACCCACCCCCCTCCACCTCCCCTCCATCCCTCCCTCCCTGCTCTGGGTGAGTGGAGCTGTCTGTCTATGTGTGATTAGGGAGGTAGGAGTAGACCGGTGCAATCTGTGGTCCTGCTGCCTTTAATTCCGGCTGAGTGGATTTGGCTTTCTGCCTCCCACACAGGTGATGAGAGAGAGGGAGGGAGGGACAGAGCTACAGGGATGGAAGAAGGGTAGAGGGGGATGACACAGAGAGTAGAGGGATAGAGTCAGAGAGAGAGATGGCAGGAGAAGAGAGAGGGATAAGGCAAAGGGAATGACACATCCATCCATCCCTGACACAGGATAGAGAGAGAGAGAGAGAGAGAGAGAGAGAGAGAGATTATTTTGATCCGATTCTTTAGTAGAACCTCTTTATCTCTGTTGCATCTGTGCTGTTGGGGATCTCTGACATGGTTTCCCTCCACAGGACCCTGTGTTTCCTTCTAGCGTCTGCCATTTTGTATTAGTAATAGCTTCTGTTGTTGTGAAGTCGTGTGGAACGATGGCTTGGGTATAGGTAAAATCCCTTTCCTTACTTTCCTTATTTTCCCTAAGACGCTTACAGAGGTTCTTGCAGTCACCAAATTATTTATAGTTCATATTCAATCCTCTCCCCCTTGGTACACACTTTCACACATCACACACAATCGCATGGCACAACACAAATGTCCAATTGTTTAGTGGAATGTTTTTGAGCTGGTAAGGGAATGTACTTCCTCCAACAACAAAGGCTGGCTTGCCCTTCTTTCCAATCTTCAGGAAATGTTCCCGAAAAGTTGAAGGTTGTTATTTTCAGCGGCTGACCGCTTTTCACACCAATGCTTCTGTGAGATGATGAATGTCGCTAACTGAAGAAATAGGTCACAACAACAACAACAACAACAACAACAGAATAAAGCATACTCTTGGTGCAAGTTGTGTGTTCTATTGGAAATCTCTAGGATCAGAAGGAAACATTCTCTCATCCTGTCAAACTTGTAAAAATCAGTAGCCTACAGCAGACCCCTTAATTGCAATAGATGGCCGACAGTACGTGGGTCTTTCTTGTCTCAGTGTCCTCTTGAAATGATGACAACACATTGACAAGTCTTCCTCAATGCAGGCACGGATGAGATTATTTGCACTGTGCTCTGAAGTTTATGAGCCTAGCTCGTCTGACTCATACTAGGGACTTGAAACTCTGGTCATAATTCCTCCTTGAAGTAGCATTAAAGGCCCACTCCATTATTTGAAAATCAACAAAGTGACAGCCCAATAAAGCTGGAAGATGGGGATAAAGAATTGAACCACCAGCCACTGTAAAATTCATGGATGGAGCTATGGATGCAGGGGCTGACAGTCCATTATGATCCATAGACTGAGTCCCAAATGGCACCCTATTCCTTATGTAGTGCACTACTTTCTCCCAGGGCCCATTAGGCCCTTAGTCAAAAGCAGTGCACTATATAGGGAATATGATGTCATTTAGGACATAGATTCAGTCTGACATACCATGGAGCTTAAACCTATATTGATTTCCTCCTGGAAGCTGCATTGAGGACTTCAGTATGAGGCAAACTCAATCTCGGCTAGCGCCTCACCACGGCTCCATCCACTCTCCAAGTCTATTTATCTGTCTGTTTCCTTTTGCTGTAAGATGACTTATATATATATATATATTTCTGGGAGGTAGGGTGATGGGCGGGCAGATAGAGATGTGGGGGCTTGGAGGGGGGTGACTGACGAGCAACCCTAGTTGCTAGGGGGTGGGAAGGGGTGGAAAACACGCTTTCAGGGTGAAGTTTAATACTTTGTATTCATGTACCTTTTTTCTGAATGTATTTTCATTTTGAGTGGCAGCCCACAGGTAAATATGATATGAACGGAATATAAAATTATATGAATTTGTATATATTGTACCTGTAAAAAAAAAAAAGACAAAATAAATAAATATACAATATACACTGAGATATACACACACTTTGTAGAAAGAGGACCGTAGGTTTGGAGGAGTAATAGTGCTCTGTATATTGGAGAGGATATATTGAGATATGGCAGCAAGACAAAGGGTGATGGTTCAGACAGTTTCCAATATCTGTCAAGTCTTTGTAGAATTCTCACAGCCCGGAGTGGTTTCCGAATTTCCCCTCAGTTTGCCCTGTAAAGTCTGAAATGGGACACTATTCCCTATATAGTGCACTACTAT
Source organism: Hucho hucho (assembly GCA_003317085.1). Taxonomy (NCBI): domain Eukaryota; kingdom Metazoa; phylum Chordata; class Actinopteri; order Salmoniformes; family Salmonidae; genus Hucho; species Hucho hucho. The sequence goes on from QNTS01001639.1 coordinate 159,536, forward strand.
AGGGATCCCATAGGGCTCTGATTAAAAGTAGTGCCCTATGTAGGGAATAGGATACCATTTAGAGTGCATCCTCTGACTAAAAGCGGAAGTTGACAGAGAACTGACTAAGCACCAAAGTAGCAGTGTCAATGATGCCTCTGTTGTGGTTATGGCACTAGTACACCACAGAGATACACAACACAGTGTAGAGAACTATTACTTTCTATTCTGATCAGAGGAAATAGGGACAGGGTATTTCAATCCATCAATACCACGCTTTCACTTTTCTTTGGGTAATTTAAGGTTACCGTCATTATTAACAGATGTACTGGAGAGTTGAGTCTGCTGCACTGCAAAAGGCAGAGACACAATGTTTTTTTTTTTAACTAGCTGATAATGTTGACAGAAAATAATGACGCATCGGCTGATAATGTTGACAGAAAATAATGATGCGTCGGCTGATAATGTTGACAGAAAATCTGTCGCCACCTGAGGCCCCTGCTATTTCTATTTTCACAGAGCAGACTTTCTCGCTGAGATTTCTGAACAACAGAGGTTGATAAAGATTAGCTTTTCTTTTCTTCTTCTCCTCTATCCCCCCATCTTTCTCTCTCTCTCTCTCTCTCTCTCTCTCTGTCCCTCTCTCTCTCTCTCTGTCCCTCTTTCTTTCTCTCTCTCTCTCCTCTGTGAGTGCCTCCTGTGACATGGGAGGAGCAGTGGATGGAATCTAGGGTGAGTCACTCAAGTCTCTGGAGAGTATTGTACAACAGTCGATGTCTCCATACTAGTTACTGTAGTCATAAAAATGGCTCCCCATTAATCCACATTGTTGCTCACGACCAACCCCTCTTTAAGAATGTATACAAATGTTCCTTGGAACTACTACCAACATTCCTTAGAATAGCTATGGAACCCAGGAAGAATAGTTATTGTTAAAGGGCATCCAAATCAAGATAAAGAGAAAATTACCGGAATTCCTTGGGACCACTACCAGATAGGGAAGAAATTCCTTGTTATGATTGCGAAATGCCCAACATCAGCAATTCATTACCATTTTTGGAAGGATTCATTTGGAACACAGTCAGTGTATGGGCCCTGGTCAAAAGTAGTGCACATTAAAGGGAATAGGGTGCTATTTGGGATGAAGCCATTGTCTTCATAACTGTAGTTGTCCTTAGAGTCACACTCCCTTTGTTCTCTCTTAGTTGTATGTCACTGCCCACTGTGAGAAAATTGGTTGAATCAACATTGTTTCCACGTCATTTTTACCAAATCAACGTGGAAAATAAATGCAATCAATCAGTCATCAACGTAAGAGACTTTCGTATTTTTTTAACCCAACTTTTAACCTAAGTCTGATGAGATGGTGAAATGTTATGTTGATTTAACGTTGCATTCGAGTTAGTTGACAACAGTGGAGCTAAAGGAGGAAGGGCTTGTTGTAATGGCCGGAATAGTATCAATGGAACGGAGTCAAACATGGTTTCCATATGTTTGATGTTTGATACCGTTCCATTTATTCCAATCCAGCCATTACAATGAGCCCTTCCTCCTATAGGGTCTCCCACCAGTAAATCAAAACTAGATGTTGAACTGATGTCTGTGCCCAGTGTGTGACCATTAACCCCCACTGCTAAAGTATGTAACCAACATTCCTCTGAATTACTAGCAGTATTCCTGGCAATGAGAAATGTAGTTATTGAGAGGAATTTAGGTAGACATTCCATAGCCGATAGTGTTATGATTGTGACATGGACAGAATGAGCCAGGAATGGGGCCGGACATTTCTAATACAGCCCCCGCTCAGGGCCCACGTTATTAGACAAATTACAGATGTAGGATCTTAATTTGAGACAGTTTTCTACAGCAGAAAAATAATCATGCAGCAACAGGAAATGTGAATTATTATGTGGATTATAATTAGTGGACATTTTTTGTAGGGGTTGATACATTTTTCATTATGGTAAATCAAGTCTGACATTTTAAAGTGGAAACTCAAACTTTAGTAGCGTTTTTAAACCTTGAATACACTACAAGTTTGCATTTTCTGCTGTGCACAAAAATTCTCAGCAACAAAAGAGTGATCAAATTAAAATCCTACATCTGTATGATAGTTTTTTACAAAGAAATCCCACACAGACAGCCCAAATGGACCAGCCCATCTGGCCTTTGCCCAAACTGCCCTATGACCAGTCGGCCCCTGGATTGTGAAAACCCCAACATCAGCAACACATTACCATTTTGGGAACAATCCTTTAGAACGCACATTGTCCAACAGTCAGCTGAGGTGAGTAATTGTGTGTTCTCATTGGGGGAAATGGTGTTTTGCCATAGGAATTTGATGGGTTGTCAGAGAACCAGGAAGCACCTGTGTGTTGCACAGGGACCTGTCTATGTGGCGGCCATTGTGTGGGAATCTTTTTATAAACCCCATGATGGAAGTATCTATAGTTCTTCTTGAAAGAGGAAGTCACTGGATGTGTGGGCTACACATACCACCACTGTGTATGTAAATGTGTGTGTGGCTATATTCTTTCAGGAAGTCACTCGATGCGTAGGCTACACATACTACCACTCCAGAGAGAGAAGTGATTGTTTACTCTCCTGTAAATAAATAAACATCCGTAGCTTGAACAAATTCAGAGAAAGAGAGACCATGTGACCACGAATGATTTGGTTACATTGATTGAAGTCTCAACCAAGTTACCCAGAAACCCAGTGCATTTTCATGGAATATTGTATGTCGGGACATTGACATGTCATTGAGCCTGTCTGGAGTGACAATGCTCCATGCAGGCATGCCTAATCAAACAAAGCCCAAGTGTTAGAGAAAACAAATACTATTTGAACCAACGTCTGCTTCCCGTATGTCCTGACATATGTGTTGTACATAAGTGAAGTATGTCCTGACATATATGTTGGACATAAGTGAAGTATGTCCTGACATATGTGTTGTACATAAGTGAAGTATGTCCTGACATATGTGTTGTACATAAGTGAAGTATGTCCTGACATATGTGTTGTACATAAGTGAAGTATGTCCTGACATATGTGTTGTACAAAAGTGAAGTATGTCCTGACATATGTGTTGTACATAAGTGAAGTATGTCCTGACATATGTGTTGTACATAAGTGAAGTATGTCCTGACATATGTGTTGTACATAAGTGAAGTATGTCCTGACATATGTGTTGTACATAAGTGAAGTATGTGCTGACGTATGTCCTGTGTTTTGGATTTTGTGTATGTGTGTGCTGGGAGCTGCAGTATGTTTCCAGAAAAACGTCAGCTAAAGGGACAATAAAGTATTCAATCAATTACCACTAGGCCTACACAGTCCTTATCACTGTCATACTGTCTGTAGCTTCAGTACAGTACATTTAGTGTATCAGTCATTCACAAAAGACCTCCCAGTAAAAAGGATTAAGGCCTGCATGGTCTGCAGACAACATCCTAAACATATTAGCTACAACACTGCACTGAGGCATGAATGAAACCAAGGCAATCCATATTAGCTACAACACTGCACTGAGGCATGAATGAAACCAAGGCAATCCATATTAGCTACAACACTGCGCTGAGGCATGAATGAAACCAAGGCAATCCATATTAGCTACAACACTGCACTGAGGCATGAATGAAACCAAGGCAATCCATATTAGCTACAACACTGCGCTGAGGCATGAATGAAACCAAGGCAATCCATATTGGCTACAGCATGGGTGGGTGGGTGCGTGGGCGCGTGCATGCGTGTGTGTCGAAGACTAGAGAAACTAATTGTGGATGGTGTGAGTGCTTCCCACTCCTCAGTAAGTGATGTCACGGCCCCAGATTAAGCAGAGGGACCATATGGCAAATACTGCCTTACTGCCTGCTGTCTGTTCTGCTACTAATACTGCCTTACCGCCTGCTGTCTGTTCTGCTACTAATACTGCCTTACCGCCTGCTGTCTGTTCTGCTACTAATACTGCCTTACCGCCTGCTGTCTGTTCTGCTACTAATACTGCCTTACCGCCTGCTGTCTGTTCTGCTACTAATACTGCCTTACCGC
>QNTS01001639.1:184645-209214 GCA_003317085.1 Hucho hucho
TGTGCAACTAACTAGGTATCCCCTTTCCGTGATGGTTGACATATCTAGAGTAATCACGTGTATAGATAAAAGATTATCTGCTGACATTTGAACTTATTTCAGTAATGACCCCACAAACATATAAGTATCTTCAAAAGCCTCTGAGTGTAACCCGTTGTCACATTTTTTTCTATTTAATAATAATGAATTCCTCCTCCAGAAACGTCTGCTGAAGGAGCGTCTGAAGCTGCTAGAGAAGATAGAAGAGAAGCAGAAGGAGCTGCAGGAGACTGAGCCCAAGTTCAACACTGTGAAGGAGAGGGAGGAGAGGGGCATCGCCAGGTCTGTAGGAAAACCCTACAATGCTCAAGGCTCAACAATGAATGAATCATTTAATAGATAATAACAGCTTTTTAACATTAGTAAAAGGATATTTACTCATTTTCCCCCCATGTAATGTTAGTTACACCTGATGTTGCTAAAAATTAAAATGTGGTAAAAGTCAGTAAGAATGAGCCACTAGAAAGTGAATGAAGTTGGTTCTCTTGTAATCCTCATTGGTGAAAGACTGGAGTGTGTCCAACATGGCACCTTATTAGTAGGCCACTAATAAGAACTTCCCCATGTACCTTTTAACACCTGCTTTCATCCCTGGCTCCACCCAGACTGGCCCAGGCCACCCAGGAGAGAACAGACCTGTACGCCAAGCAGGGCCGAGGCAGCCAGTTCACTTCGAAAGAGGAGAGGGACAAGTGGATCAAGAAGGAACTAAAGTCCCTGGACCAGGCCATCAACGACAAGAAGAGGCAGATTGCTGCCATCCATAAAGACCTGGAGGACACTGAGACCAACAAGGAGAAGAACCTGGAACAGTATAGTGTATGGAACCTAACTCACGACTCATTATGCTATAGTTCAATGTGAACTATTATGGTTGATTTATAGTACCTTATAAGAATGATTTTTTTTTTTTTATAGAATATTTCTGTTCTAGATTTTTCACTCTGTTCTATAATTCTTGGGATCAAGTTTTTAATCTGACTGTGCTGTTTTCCCCTGTAGAAACTGGACCAGGACCTGAATGAGGTGAAGACCAGGGTGGAAGAGCTGGACAAGAAATACTACGAAGTCAAGAATAAGAAGGATGAGCTGCAGAGTGAGAGAAAGTAAGATCATGATCCATATCTTAATAAAAAATATTTGCTCCATCTTATTTCTTGGGTTGAGTCATTGTTAGGCAAAGATATTGATTTGAACCTGTAAATCTTTACTTCGTCTTCTCGCTTTTCTTTCTTCTTTACTGCTTTTTGGTCAATGTTCGTTGAGTCATCATTTGTGCTTTTATATATTGATTCTAACTTATAAATCGTAACTTTCTTTGCGCTTTTTTTTTTTTACTCTTTGCTCATTGAGTCATCGTTTGCACGTTAAATATTTATTTACATAGAAAATATGTATTTACTTTGTCTGGAATACAATTAGCCATGACTCGACCTCCACCGTCTTAAAGGTTGGATGGTTGTTCCCCCTTAAGACTTACATTCAGCTTCCGCCTGGCAACCTTTAGTTCCTTACCAGACTATGGTCTGCTCTGCTGTGAATGTCAGCAAGCCTTTCCCCTCTCCTGTCCTTAACAATGGACAGGTATTTATAATACTGAGATGGATGTTGGATGCTGCCTGGAGCTTTGCAGTGTGTGCTGTAGAGAAGGGCCTTGAGATACTGAGTTGTGTGAGGTGGGAGAAGACCAGAGACTGTGAATAGAATGACATATGGGTCATTAAAGTTTACAATAGAGCTCCTCTCAAAAATGTAAGGCATTTTCATAGAAATTATTCAACAAAATTAGCATCTACAATATTTGCCCTGGCTGCATAATTTGGTACAATGCCTTTTGGACTGAATGACAAGTCAATGCATTAAACTACCAGTGTGTTTGTCTGTGCGCCTCCAACAGCTATCTGTGGCGGGAGGAGAATGCCGAGCAGCAGGCCCTGGCAGCCAAACGAGAGGAGCTGGAGAAGAAACAACAGCTCCTTAGAGCAGCCACTGGCAAGGTCAGTGTGACTTCCTACCCAACTAAACACACACACACACTCGCACCTTAACATACTTCGTCATATCATGCATATCATCATACTGCCACCGGCAAGGTCAAAATAACCTCCTCTCCCCTTTGGCGTTAGATTGATCTATGAATCATAGTAATTATAGAAGACCCACCTTCACCTCTACGTGAATGTCTATGTAATCCATATCATCCTACTAGCCTTACACCGTGTGTGGTAATTCTATTTATCTATGAATCAATGCCAGATTAGAAAGGACACACACCTTCCCCTTTACACGTGATCATACTAGCCATGTGGTAAATCTTCTGTGGCAATCATAGATTACAAAGGTCACACCTTTACACACACCCATCCATTTATATACTCCCTGCCCCACGGCCAAGGAGAAAGAATACACACACTTTCACACGGATGCTCATTTCCACACATTTACTGTTTACTACCAGTCATGTCATGGGCCTGGTGTTACAGATGAATTACAAAGTCCACACCATGAGATAAAGGCTTCACACACACACCGTCGCACTACCTACTCAACCGATGGTTGATGGCTTGGCTTTAGCAACGATGAGTCAAACACTGATGAAAGCAATCCCACCTGAATGCTGAAGACTCACTTTGTGACTACATAATTAGGGAAAGAGATAGAGGTAGTGTTTTTGTGACTCAACCAATTATTAGGGAAAGAAATGGCCTAGAGGTAAAGACAGTCTAACAAAGAATCAGCCCACCCCTTTCTCCCCACTCTCCTAGAAATCTACAGTGTATGTCTATGACTCAGCTGCTTATAACTTTTTCAGTCCCACTCTAATCAGTCCTTTCTTCAATCAAAATCTCCTCAAAATGACGTTCTATCAAAATCCCAGATGGTTACCTTGGGGATTGCCGTCTTTACTTAGCTTGAGTGGTCCTGTCGAAGCTGACTTATACCCGGGACGTCACAGAGAGTACTTATCTTTTGGACTACAGAACGTGGAAAATCACTATTTTCACCTACGTAGACCAAGGATGGGAACGAGTATTCAAATATCCAAACGGACGTTAGTTTTCAATGACTTAGGAGAGTACATACAAAGATAGACCATGACATTTTAATAGAACAACAGTTTGCCTGTTTTTATGACTGGGCCCAATAACAAACAAACAAAAAGACGTGCTGGTAGCCTACACACTTTTCACACGTCGCTTATTGTCGGTCAATCAAAGCATCACTACCATCACAGGCTCAATGTGTAGCAAGTGAAGTGGGAGATTTCTAATCAATGCTAAATGGAATTAAAATTATGGAATGAAATTGGCTAAATTATGAGGATTAGGCTACAATAATCAACCAACAGGTAGGCTGTTTTAATATGAATTGAGTTGTTGTAGACAAGGGCGTGGGGATCCAAACAAATGTTTTTTTTTAAACGCATCTATTTCGACTGTCCGAATATCTGAAAAAAATGCATGATATTATTCAAAATCTTTTCAAATGCCCATCCCTAATGATGACACTTGACGCCACGGATAAATATGCATTTAAAAAGTGTTGAAATGTTAAGGTGAATCTAGCTGTTTTTGTCCCCACTAGGCCATTCTGAACGGTATTGACAGCATCAACAAGGTGCTGGAGCATTTCCGCAGAAAGGGGATCAACCAGCACGTCATCAACGGTTACCATGGCATCGTCATGAACAACTTTGAGTGTGAGCCCGCCTTCTACACCTGTGTGGAGGTCACCGCGGGAACCAGGTGAGTGACGGGCTCTTTTTCAATAATATATTTTTGTATTCCTTATGTCGTTTCGATTCGCCTGGATTGGAGAACACATTGGAGGAGAAGAGCCGAGTTTCTTCCTATCTGACCTCTGATGTGTTTTGAGAAGGAGACGGTTAGAGAGGACACGGTGAATCATGGAAAGACCATTGAGAAAGCCAGAGAGAAGCTTGTTTCCTCAATGTAAAAGTAACTGTTACTCAAACTTGTCGGCTCATACTCCTTCATGTCCCCCTCCCGACCAGGTTGTTCTACCACATAGTGGAGACAGACGAGGTGAGCACAAAGATCCTGACGGAGTTCAACAAGATGAACCTGCCTGGAGAGGTCACCTTCCTGCCCCTCAGCAAGCTGGACGTCAGGGACACCGCCTACCCTGAGACCAACGTAAGGGAATATTCTTGAATGGAATCGTCCCAAAAGTGTGTAACCAAGCAAAATAAACAAACACACCTCAAATACTGTACTATGTATTTGACCCAGGCCTGCTATGACTTAGGGTCGGCAAAGAGCGTTAAACTGAGCTATATTTCCTCTTCGTCTCTCTCCTTTAGGATGCCATCCCCATGATCAGCAAGCTGCGCTACAGCCAGCAGTTTGACAAGGCCTTCAAGCACGTGTTTGGAAAGACCCTGATCTGTCGTAGCATGGAGGTGTCCACCCAGCTGGCCAGGGCATTCACCATGGACTGTATAACTCTGGAGGGTAGGTATCGACTTACGTGATCAAGATGACAATTAATGTAAATGACACATTCTTGTCTGGCTTTTACAGTCTATGTTCAAGTAACTAGAGGTTACTTGGTGTAGATTTTGAACTGTTTTGGTTTTTGTTGTGTTTGTGAGTTGAGATCACGGGCGTTTTTCTGCTGCAGAGGGGACCAGCACAGTGCCATACCAGTTAGTGTGGTGTGGGACAGTTTATTTATTTTAATTTAATTCATTCTTTTTCTGGTGTGTGATTTTTTTTATTTTGTTTTGTTACTGTGTCTCTCAGGTGACCAGGTGTCCCATCGCGGGGCGCTGACAGGGGGTTACTATGACACCAGGAAGTCCCGCCTGGAGCTGCAGAAGGACATGAGGAAGGCTGAGGAGGAGCTGGGAGAGCTGGAGGCCAAACTCAACGAGAACCTCCGCAGGAACATCGAACATATCTTTTAACTCTGTTGTTAGTTTGTAGGTTCATTCATTCACACAGATCCTCCCCTAGTCCTCTAAATGAAAGACCCACAATGTTTTTTTTGTAGAGCCCTATAAAATTAGATTGTTTTCCCCCAAATTCTGTTTTCTCCATTTTGTTTTTCCAGGTTTCTGTTTTTGTGGGAGCAAAACAAGTTCCAGTATCGGTGAAATATTTTTGAGTCAATATTCCACAACATTTCCCACTGTTTCTTCAGGTTTTCGTTTTCAAAAATCACACTTAAAAAAAAAAGAAGGAAAAACAACTTATTGGAATGTCTGTTTTTGGGTGTAGTTACCCTTTTCATTCTAGTGCGCACTGAGCAATTGGCTGTGTTTTTGTAACGCATGTGATGGTATAGATTGCAAAACAAATACTGATGCAAATAACCATATCATTCTGCCAGGTAAGCATAGGCTACTTTGTAGTTAACATTTAAATGAGAATGTTTTTAGGAAAGCCTTTCCATCTACCAGAAGACTTTTCATTAGCATCATCGCTAACGGCTACACAAGGTGGTAGACACGCAGTTTTAGGAAATACCAATAACTGATGTATTCTGGTCATTTATTATGAGAAACTTGGGCAAATTAATATTCAATACATTTAGTTGATTCCCTACTAAGTTCAATTGTTGTTGAATTCCGTTTTAATGTCTGGATTCCATGATTCTGTCCGCGTTCTCCGCATCGTAGATTTTATAGGCACTGTTTTTGTTTCTGATTAGTCAGGAATACAGGCTTGTATTGATTTACCATGGTCCTGTCTCAGTCTAGCTTGTCGTACACTAACTCAACTCCCTACCCTACAGTGGACCTGAAGTGAGTCAGACACCAGAGATACTAATATGCCATTTTAGTCCTAAATACAGGGGCTTAGTAGGTGATGGTGTGTTGTCCTCTCTCTCTCTCGCCCTGAGTTGGAGAAGATTTAATGTGTAAGAGATGAACAGGTTTTGTATTGAAATGGGTGGGATAGTGTGTGTGTGTGGTTTCATGTAATTTAGTTGTAAAACATGGGGGTTAAGCAGGTAATGGAGTGTCTTGTGTTTTCCTCTCCCTAGTTCTTAGGAGGTTGTGTGTGATTTACTGGTTGGAGGGGATTTCATGCCACCAGGCTCTGTCTTGAACCCAGCAGGAGGGAGGAGGTGTGTGTAGGTGGATGTTGGAGGATTACATGTATAATATAAGTGTGTGTGAGGGAGTGCCAAAGAGGATTAGCTAGAGTGTGAGAGAAAGAGGGAGAGCAAGAGCATTGCCCTCGGACCTCTTTCTCTGTGAGTCACTGGTTGCAGGCAGCACCACTGTGTGTGTGTGTGTGTGTGTGTGTGTGTGTGTGTGTGCGCGAGTTGATTGTTGACATGGCATCACTCCTGTAAGCCCCCAGCAATGAGTCAGAGGTTCAATCAATGATTTTAAAAGCATGCCTGTCTGCTATATTTTAAATCAGTCTTTTAAAGGGGCAATCTGTAGTTGCTACATCATTTTTTGACTTATTAATTATGATATGTACCCATTGATTCTTGAAGGATCAAAAATGTTTCCTGAGCTTAGTTTAGCTGTCAGACCCCAAAATATATACGCTTGTTTTACGCCAATGTTTGTAAACAAAGTCAATGTAAACAAACACTATATAGACTCAACATGGTTAAAACCATAGTTTGGATATCATGGACGGTCAGTCCTTCTATGAATTTGAGAGCGGTTACATTTCTCCAGCCCTGCACCTCAGCTTTGAACCGGGGCAGGGAGTCTAATTTGTTATTGTTTAAATTGCTGATGGCCGCTTCAATTGTATGGAAAAGGAAAGCTCTAGTTTTGGATGATTTGAGTTTAACCAATACAAAGTTACATGCTTGGAGCCTCTCCAAAAGTGTGTTATAGATCCCAAAAACAACCAATCAATCAATTGAACAATGATATCCATCATGTATGAAGTATGTTCCTTAAACCTCCCCCGTATGTATCAACAATGAGATATGTAGGTTCTATTTGTTTATAAAGTATGTTCCTTAACCCTGCATCACGTATCAACAATGAGATCGACCAGCTGATGAACCAGATGCAGCAGATTGAGACCCAGCAGAGGAAGTTCAAGGCCTCCAGAGACTCCATCCTGTCTGAGATGAAGATGCTCAAGGAGAAGAGGCAGCAGTCCGAGAAGACGTTCATGCCGAAGGTGAGGTTGATTTGGACTTCAATGTGTCTCTTGGTTTCTATCGGGCCCTATTCAATGGAATCATGACTAGAATGTAGCTGTAGCTGACTGAATCGGACCTCGATCCAGTTCAGCGTTATGACAAAAAATGTCAGATTGTTTTGAGATTCAGAAAAGTATCGTACACATCCAGGAGGATGATAAGAAGGGTGTATTTTTATACCTTACAAATGTCAGTATTATGCTACCATGGCAAGCACCCCGCCTTTTTACATTTGAGAAAATGCAGCAGTCTGAGAAGACATTCATGCCTAAGGTAGCCTACATTTATATAGCTAACTTTATGATTGTTGCTGTCTTCTTCCGTCTAGACTTCTTGAATTATCCACCAGTTGAACACATGAACACATTGCTGCACTGTACTAGCATAACTGTGCCTGCTGCTTGCAAACCAAATGTAATCTTTTGGGCATTGATAAAGTAATTTTAACCCATTCAATCTCTCTCCTCACAGCAACGCTCTCTCCAGAGTCTGGAGGCCAGTCTCCATGCCATGGAGTCCACCAGGGAGTCTCTGAAGGCTGAGCTGGGGACAGACCTGCTCTCTCAGCTCAGTCTGGAGGACCAGAGACGTGTGGATGACCTCAACGACGAGATCAGACAGCTGCAGCAGGTAAGGAGACAGCTAATGAAAGACTACAGGGGGAAGAAGTTTAACTTCTTAGGGAGCGGCAGCTGAGGTGTCGGTTTTGGAGAGTCTGGCGTGTCCAAAGTAAAAGGCCTTCCACTCAGGCCAAGAAACTATGATATGCACATAATTAGTACTATTGGATAGGAAACACTCTGAAGTTTCTAAGAGTGTTAAAATATTGTCTGTGAGTATAACAGAACTGATATAGCAGGCGAAAAAGTGTTTTTGACACATTGCCTCATTTTGAACCCCTCCCTATTGAAAACAGACATATATGGGAGTCTCTAGACAGTGTTTGGTGATGTTAGGTTGCTCTGGATTGTAATAGAAGAAGAATTTCGAACTAGTCATCGGATGTAAACAGAAGAGGTGCGTTCATGGGCTCGCGCGCGCTGTGGTTTTTTCCTTTCCTATCGTCCAGTTTATAATCCGGTTGAAATATTATAGTAAATATACATAAAAGTGTTCCTAAGGATACATTATCAATGATGTTTTATTTGTTCTTGGACAAGTGTATAGGTATAATGTGAACGCGTTCTCTTCACGGTTCAATGGGCGACTCAACGGTGGATTTTATGATCATAACGCGCCAACCAAACGGAGATTTATGGATATAATAAATTACTTTTTCTAACAAAAGAAGCATGGATTGTCTTCGTTGGACACTTGGGAAGCCCTCAGCAGAAGTTCTTCGAAAGGTAAGGGATTTTATATTAGCGATTTTATGTGTTTTTTGAGACCCGCGTTGGGTTATGAATTTATGCTAATGCATAAATATTAGAGCCTTTTTGAAATCTGACTGCTGTGATATTGCCAAGAAGCAGAGCTTTTGATGACTATGCAACACTTGTATATTGATGAATGTTTAATAATTCAACTTTTGGATGGTTTTACCTACTGTTAAGACCTTGACGTCAAAATCAGACCGCTCCAACATGTAAACATTACAGCTAGAGACAGGGAACACGTTTAAATTGGACACAGATTATATCTAGAATTAATGAATTAAATTTTTATTTTTGTGTCACCTCCAATTGGCAACCCATCCCTTATGGATTAATTGACACATAAACAAACATTACAATAATTCACTGTGGTATTTCAATGATCATTCTTCTGGTGTTCTCTGCATTGCGCATCACATAAAGAGTGAAAAAAGGTCAACAAATACATAATAGTAAATAAGGTTATCCAAACAATAATTATATTCCCAGAGCAGTAAAATAATACATACATGCATGCATATACAGATGAATAAATACAGAACAATTAAACAGAAGGCATTTAAACCCAGTCTGGCACAAAGAGAAGATTCATATAGGAGACAAGCCTATACACAATCTATATACACACATACAATTTACCACATAGAAGCTAAATATTTTTACAATTTAATTATAGGTAGCCCTTTTCTTTTACTCCAGGCTTTATCTAAATATTCCACAAATGGAAATACACAATGGACCAAAAAAAATGTGTTTCTCCTCATTGCTCAGCCACATAATGCCAGGGTATATCTGGTGTGCTTTCTGGAATAAGAGCAAGCGTATATCGTGGTAGAAAGGGCAATAGAGGATAAAATTAGTTTAATTCTCTATTTCTTCAAGGTCACAATAGTTACATAGTCTTTCCTCTTCCATTTCACCATAATACCAACCTGTTTCAATACGCAGAGGCAATATCCCTGATCTTACCTGTTTCAATACGCAGAGGCCCTGATCTTACCTGTGCACATAGCGATCTCTTGCTTTTAGGTAGGTTATATATAATATATCTCTCACACACGAATTCACCCTTAATCAAACAAAAGGTTCTCAATTTGGGTTCATGATTAATCTCCACTCATTTTTTTCCCTTCAAATTGCATCAACAGTTGTTTTTTAATCATATCTATGTCTCCCTTAATTTGGTTTTCGTACAGATGTTCACAGTCAGACTGTTGAAAAAGGTCAGACATTTCAGTTTCCCAGGCTCCCCCTATGGGTAGATCCCACAACTTGACTAGCTATTCTGGCAGTTGGCATATCCATCAGTCTATTCCAAAGTCTCACCATACACGCCTTCCATCTCACCTCACATGGTTCCCAGCCCATGTCCCTAGTTATTGCAAGTATAGATGCAAACTTGTGGACACCTAAAAAGTAACATACTGCTCTGTTATGGACATGTTAGTTTTTAAAATGCCTCTTAACAACCCACACTCCTGCTGAATAGTCCAGAACGGGACACTGTCTGACAGTTTGGAATACGTAGCGTAACCAATATCCCTTAATACCTGGTTTTCTAAAATGCATTCTGTGTTTTTGTCTGGTTGATCATGAGTCTCTGTCTTTTACTCCAATTGACTGCACATAATAACATGTTCTGCAGGTCTTGTTCAGTTTCTGCCATCAAAATAATATCATCAGCATATAAAAGGATACTTAGCATTTCATCATATCTTATTCTAATATTTAACTTTTTTAATTTCTTTTGACAAATAATTTATAAACATAGCAAACGAAGTCGGTGATAAGGCGTCTCCTTGTTTTACACCCGAGGGTGTGGGAAACCAATCTGTACGATATTCATTAACACGCACACAAGCAATTGGTACTTTGTAAAGAGTGGATTTCGTGATCATTTCCCATCAACCCCTGTCTTTAACAAACTATAGGCTAAAAGATCCCTATTTACAAAATCAATTTTTTATGTAATTTAACCTTTTATTTAACTAGGCAATACAAAATCAGAAGCTTTCTGGAAATCAATGAAACATGCAAAAGTAGGCTTCTCTTCATGTAATCTATTTCTGATTATTGTACAGACTGAGAAGATCTGATCTATACAGGCTGTGGACTTACAAAAACCATTTTGTTCTTCCACCAGAATGTTTTTATCCTCCAAAAAGGTCAATAGCCTATTGTTGAGGATGGATGAATATAATTTATAAACCGTGCTTGTGCCTCTATAGTTCAGTGGCACTCTCGGGTCATTTATTTGAAGATTTGGGAATGGGATTCACTATAGACTTGGATGGCAGTATTCTGTACCCAAAAACACATTTGGAGCAAATCATATAGGACTTTTTTTTACCTTTTTATTTAACTAGGCAAGTCAGTTAAGAACAAATTATTTTTTACAATGACCGGCCTACCGTCAATTTAGGGGATTTTAAAACTTCATTAGGCAGTTCATCAATGCCAAACACTTTCTCATTTTTTGTAGCGTCAATCACTTTCTTAACTTTTGCAGACAGCTCCTCATTTAAGTACGGGTTACATATATATGAGAGTTTTGACATTGTATTTTCCACTTTAGTTCTCAGGGAACATATGTCTATAAAATTATTCCTCAAAATATGCTACATTTTCATTGCCTGAGAACAGACTAGCAAACCCCTTCTCCAACTCCTTAAGTACCTGTGTAATATCAGAATTCAGCTCCCCCTGCTCTTCCCTGACTTCCATTGGGAGTTTATGTCGTTTTGGTACTAACTTGTTTATTTGACTCAAACTGTTGAGGATTTATTGTCTGTATCCCCTTGGTGTAATAACTGCCCTCTCTTATATCTCCGTTTTAAATAGGTGCAGTCTTTTATCAAACACATTCAGATTTTTCTTAAATTCCTTCCTAAAATGTTATTTTGTATTCCTATCTTTACACTGTAAAAATAAGTACTCAGCCTTACGCATTACTGACCATAGATCCTTTAATTCATCATTCCAATAAGGCTTGTTCGGCTTGTAAACATTCCTGGACTTGGATGTATTCTTTATTCGCATGATTTCCCCCCCCCCCCCTATTTCAGAATATATAATATCACAAAATGTTTCATACCACACATCTAAGTCATGTTGTTTCTTGGCGTCTTTGCAAAGTTTTGATGAGTTCCTTCAGAGCTCTTACATGCCATTTCAGAACATAGAAAGTCATTTAGCACAGTTATCTTCTTGTAATTAGGCCTATACGGGGTATGTATCTTTTGCCCCGAATGATGGATTTTGAAATGGCCGGGATGAGTTGAGCGCTAGCTAGCTGCGGTGGTGTGAGCACTGTATTCACAGCCAACCACACAGACACACTACCAGCTGCTCACAATGACCACCTCA
Organism: Hucho hucho; assembly: GCA_003317085.1. Taxonomy (NCBI): domain Eukaryota; kingdom Metazoa; phylum Chordata; class Actinopteri; order Salmoniformes; family Salmonidae; genus Hucho; species Hucho hucho. The sequence goes on from QNTS01001639.1 coordinate 196,573, forward strand.
GTAGCCACCTCAGCCGTTCTATCTGCTAACGTTATGCAATCGTCCCCGATATAGAAATAGACTCGTGTTCTGTACAGGAGTAGGTAGACGGGCTGTGACCCTCTGTCTTCTCTCCCTCGCTCTCTCTTTCTCTCCCCGCCTGCAGTTCTTTTCATTACAGTTTTTCTTTAAATTCATTTTTCTTTCTTATAAAGGCTCATTTGTTTGGGGTGTGTGTGGGGGGGGGGATTACACTCTTTTTCTCATCTATTCTATTCTATTCTATTCTGAACAGAGGGAGTCTCTCTCTCTGAAATGTGTTCTGTATTTTGTTATGAAAGATGAGGACATGAATGTAGAACAACAAACATGATTGTTGTTTGTGATGTATTGTTGTATGAAAGGAGACAGTTCATCATGTTATCTTTGTCTGTAGGACAACAGGCAGCTGCTGAATGAGAGGATCAAGCTGGAGGGGATCATGACCAGGGTGGAGACGTACCTCAACGAGAACCTACGGAAACGCCTCGACCAAGTAGAACAGGTATGGTGTTACACAATTTACGAAGCTAAACCTAGAACAGGTCCGGTTCCACAGTAGAGGTACGGTTCCAGAATTCTCCAAACAGAAACTAGAACAGGTCCGTTTCCAGAATGTCTAGATGGGAACCTAGAACAGTTATAATTCCAGAATATGCAGATAGCAACCTAGAACCGGTAGAAATCCAGAATATCCAGATGGCAACCTAGAGGAGGTAGAAATCCAGAATATCCAGATGGCAACCAAGAGCAGGTAGAATTCCAGAATATCCAGATGGCAACCAAGAGCAGGTAGAATTCCAGAATATCCAGATGGCAACCTAGAGCAGATAGAAATCCAGAATATCCAGATGGCAACCTAGAGCAGGTAGAAATCCAGAATATCCAGATGGCAACCTAGAGCAGGTAGAAATCCAGAATATCCAGATGGCAACCTAGAGCAGGTAGAAATCCAGATGGCAACCTAGAGCAGGTAGTATTCCAGAATATCCAGATGGCAACCTAGAGCAGGTAGAAATCCAGAATATCCAGATGGCAACCTAGAGCAGCAGGTAGAAATACAATAGTCAGGTTTACTAGTGCAAGTTTGGCAGCATGAGTGAAGGAGGCTTTGTTGTGAAATAGAAAGACGATTTATAGATTTGACTTTGGATTGGAGATGTTTAATGTGAGTCTGGAAGGAGAGTTTACAGTCTAGCCAGACACCTAGGTATTTGTAGTTGTCCACATATTCTAGGTCAGAGCCATCCAGGGTAGTGATGCTAGTCGGGCGGGCGGGTGCAGGCAGCGAATGGTTGAAAAGCATGCATTTGGTTTTACTAGTGTTTAATAGCAGTTGGAGGCCACGGAAGGAGTGTTGTATGGCATTGAAGCTTGTTTGGAGGTTAGTTAACACAGTGTCCAAAGAAGGGCCAGAAGTATACAGAATGGTGTTGTCTGCATAGAGGTGGATCAGAGAATCACCAGCAGCAAGAGCGACATCATTGATGTATACAGAGAAGAGAGTCGGCCCATGAATTGAACCCTGTGGCACATTTTATTATCTTATCAAAATGAAAAGAAACCAATAAATACATTCTCAATAAAATGTAATTTTTCTAAATATCTTTCTCAAAAACATTTGTATATTGTCCCATACAATAATCTGTACTCTTTATTTTTTGTTCCCGACTTTGAATACCGCTGCTGTATGAGCTGAGAGAGACATAGGGAAGTGCTTGTGAATGTGTTTATTACTCCTTATTAACTTCTTTCTCCATGTGATCCTGTAGGAGTTGAATGAGCTGAGAGAGACTGAGGGAGGCACCATGCTCACAGCCACCTCCTCAGAGCTGGAGGGAATCAACAAACGCATCAAAGATACACTGGCACGCTCAGAGGGTAGGTCTCACTCACACACACACACACACACACACACACACAGGCATTAGCAATAGAAAGAATGGAGCTCACAGGAAGTATTGTGTTGGTCTCTCTTGAACAGTAGTACATTATTTGACCTGAATTGATGAAAACCTACACACAATCCTCAATATCAATAGAGGTACAACTCAAGTACAATTGTTACGTCTTCAAAGTGCCAACGTTTTTTAAAATTCTATCTGTCCCTGTTCATCCCCCAGACCTGGATGTGTTGATCGACAAGGCGGAGATTGAGGTCAAGGACCACGCCAAGAGCATGGACCGCTGGAAGAACGTAGAGAAGGAACAGAACGACGCCATCAACCATGACACCAAGGAGTTGGAGAAGATGACCAACCGACAGGTCCGCCTTTTGAATCGTCAGCTATATTAGAGTTCAGTGTTTCCATTATTTTGGATAGATTGGGGGTAAGGCCCTACGAAAGCCTAGCATCCTGCCCAGTCGGTGTACAGAAACAGGAGATGGGCTCCTGCTCCTATGAGCCGTTCTGGCTCGCACAAACCAAGGCTACTTACTGTACCTTATTAGGATGCCCCATTGACTGACGCCATGACGACTGCTAATCTTGGGGTCCGTACACATGACTAAAAATACATTAGACATAAGACTTGACAATTTCCATTGAAAGACGACAGTAGTAGACATTAAAAACATTTGATAAGCAGATATTAGAATAGTTTAAAATATCTGACAGGTAACACCTGTTATTGCTCCTTGTGTCTCTGATCATTGCTGATGCTGTGTGGTAATAAAGTACTGTTACTACTACTATACTACTAAAGCTAAAATGCTACTGTTACTACTCCTACTACAGGGCATGCTGCTGAAGAAGAAAGAGGAATGCATGAAGAAGATCAGGGAGCTGGGGTCCTTACCACAGGAGGCCTTCGAGAAGTACCAGACCCTCACACTCAAACAGGTGAGTTCTTTCTTTTCCTTTTCTTTCTTTCTTTCTTTCTTTCTTTCTTTCTTTCTTTCTTTCTNCCCCCCCCTTCCCAGGGATAAACCTGCACACATACTCTGAACACATGCTTAATGAACACACATTCTCTCAGGACTTTGATTAGCAGCCAAAGCCAAACAGTCACGACGACAATCATCTCAGAGAGCCTCCTCAAGCCTCTACCGAGGGGCCAGGGCCTGGTCACATACACACGGCTGGAGACACCGCCCACCCACTCTCACACTTATGAAAGCAGCAGCAGCCACCTCACTGTGACTCAGACACCTAGTTAGCCGGCTCCCGCCGCCAGACGTCCCTGGGCACCTCAGTGTGTGTCGAGTGGGCTGCTGGCTCATCTCTCATAAGTGTGTGTCTCCTTGACAAGACTAGAAATATCCCATACTTCGTGAGGATGAATGTTATCTTCCTTAATCCTCTCTCTTTGATAGGTCTCTTGACTTGACATAGAAACTGACGATTATTAATAGTTTTGAGTGTTTTGAACGAATACGTGTCAGAGTTTGGATTATGGTTATTTCAAATCCTCTTCATACTCAAGAGACGATGATTAGAAATATCATCTTTGGCACTTTGCCATCGAGCTTTTCACTTGAAACGTGTATGTCTACAATACAGCATGCGTAGTAACGCGTTACCTTGCCTCTTCATCCAAATGTTCCTCCCCACAAGTTGTTCTGTAAGCTGAAGCAGTGCAACACAGAGCTGAAGAAGTATAGCCACGTGAACAAGACATTTTTTATGTTACCCTAACTCTCTCTCTCTCTCTTTCCCTCCCTCCCTCCCTCTGTAGCTGTTCCGTAAGCTAGAGCAGTGCAACACAGAGCTGAAGAAATACAGCCACGTGAACAAGAAGGCCCTGGACCAGTTTGTCAACTTCTCTGAGCAGAAGGAGAAGCTTATCAAGCGCCAGGACGAGCTGGAGCGAGGACACAAGTCCATCATGGAGCTCATGAACGTGCTGGAGCTCAGGAAGTACGAGGCCATCCAGCTCACATTCAAACAGGTACGTTGTCCTCAATGGGCAAGTACCCAACCCCTTCATTAGGTGACAGAGGTACGCTTCAACCCTTGAATCAAAACCTCAATCAATTCTCAAATTGGTACACTTTCAACATGATGTGACACCTTCTGCACATAACACCTGTACCCCTGAGCAAGGTTTTTTATTTTATTTTACCTTTATTTAACTAGGCAAGTCGGTTAAGAACAAATTCTTATTTTCAATGACAGCCTAGGAACAGTGGGTTAACTGCCTTGTTCAGGGGCAGAACGACATATTTTTACCTTGTCAGCTCGGGGATTCGATCTTGCAACCTTTCGGTTACTAGTCCAACGCTCTAACCACTAGGCTTCCTACCGCCCCTCAATCAGAGACTTCAACCCCCCGAATAAGTCATTACCCTTCAACAGGAGAAATGTTCATGATTTAACCATATGAAACTCAAGACCCCAAATGAAGGACACGGTTGTTGTTGAGTTCTGTCAGCATGAGTTCAATCAAGCACATTCACATTGCTGGATTGATAATAGTCGTTTTTACTTACAAGCTCTTTTCATTTTACAGTAATAATCTCTGTTCCAAAGTGACTAACCATATCATGACTAATTCCATCTTTCCTCCTCTCAGGTGTCTAAGAACTTCAGTGAGGTGTTCCAGAAGCTGGTTCCAGGAGGCAAGGCCACCCTGGTGATGAAAAAGGGTGACACGGAGGGGGGTCAGTCCCAGGATGAGGGGGAGGGGGGCACCGACAGCGAGAAGGGCTCAGGCTCTCAGAGCAGTGTGCCCTCTGTAGACCAGTTCACCGGAGTCGGCATCAGGGTAAGAGTGTTTGTGCGGGTGGGTGGACGGGTGTGTGTGTGTTTGAGAGCGAACCCGAGAACCATGAGAGAGATTTGTGATAAATAGTGAAAATGTCATATGTACTCCAAATAGCTTTTTTAAGATATATTTTTCTTTCTTTTTTACACAAAGTTCTCAAAACCCCAGCATGGGCAAGAAATGATTAGTTTCATTATTGACTGTATCACATTATCCTAGTTTGCTGTTGCTCATGTCACCTTTTCTTCCTAATATTGAAAAAAGGTAAGGTTCTGTCGTATTTCCAGGTTCATGTAGAACAGGGATGGGCAACCCTTTACCATTTTTTTTAAAGAACTCAGTTGGGGTCTTAACCTAATGTTGGAAGGTAGAATACACAAGTTTAAATTTCAAAGTGTAGTTGAGCATCGTCTGTGTTTGCGAGCATCACCTTATACCTCAGTGGCATCACCTTCATGTGTGCGAGAGTAGTCTAGTGGGCCGTTGCTCAAGGAGAAAGACAGTCGGACATTGAAAAAAGGTAAGGTTCTGTCGTATTTCCAGGTTCATGTAGAACAGGGATGGGCAACCAGCAGGTAGGTAGGCTAGGCCTACCTGCAGCACCAGGTAGGCCTAGCCTATAAAATATAATCGAGAACGGACTAATAACTAGGTAGCCAATTCAAAACATATCTTGTACCCTCTAGTTAACTGTTTAGCTGTTATTAGCATTTGTTAATGTTTTCGGCATGACTCAAAAAACGTTCTACCGACACACGCGAATAAGGCCATACAAAGTTTATAGACTTTTTTGAACGATTCATATGATTCATTTTAAAAGATTTTGACGACACTCACGATTCACTTTGCCTTTGTATTAGTTGAGATTCTGTTCAATCGCAGTGAATCAAAATAATAATTTGTGAATTGCAAACATTTATTTTAGGAAAAATATTTATTTTAGTGTTTCTTTTGGATTATGTGCCTTCAACTTGCTTCATAGATACTTTCAGTTGATTTGAACATTCAATGTTTGGGAGATTGCAACTCAATAGATGCTAGTCTGCCTGCAAAATAACCACTTCTAAGATAAAATGACTAAACTCGAAAAGGTACATTTCCTGAAAAAGCTTTGTGGGCTTGCTTCAGCTGAATAAAAAGATTTGTAGCCTACCATAGCCATTTGATCTTTTGATATATTGAATGAGCAAATTATTTTAAAAGGCATAAAAAACGTATTTGGTTGTAATGTCGCTATGTTGTACATCAAGGGTGGTCAACCATCCTCAATGAGAGCTAATGGGTGTGCAGGCTTTTATTCCAGTCCCCCTCTAACAAACCACATTTTAGAAATGAGCTGCTCAACCGGACCTTGATAAACTGGCTCTGATGTGTTTGAGCAGGGCTGCACATCCAGTAGCTCTCCAGACTGAGGGTTGACCACATCTGTTTTATACAGCTGCCTAAGTGTCTTGCACAACGACGGGAGATGTTACATGGGATCAGAGAGCAGTCTCCCAGTTTCGATACCACATTACGCTTATTTTTTATACGTACATAGACGACACAAATTGTTGGTCATGGAAATTTGGTTAAAAGTCATGAAATTCGATATGTTAATGTGTATGTAGAAAGTATTCATACCCACATTTTGTTGTGTTACGTCCTGAATTCAAAATAGATTTAAACATTTAAATACATATCTTCCATCTACACACAATGCCCCATAATGACAGTGAAAACATGTTTTCAGAATTTTCTTAACTCATTTATAGAAAATTTATACAGAAATATCTAATTTACATACATAAGTATTCACACCCCTGAGTCAATACATGTTACAATCATCTTTGGCAGCGATTACAGCTGTGAGTCTTTCTGGGTAAGTCTAAGAGCTTTGCACACCTGGATTGTACAGTATTTGCACGTTATTCTTTTTTAAATTCATCAAGCTCTGTCAAGTTGGTTGTTGATCATTGCTAGACAGCCATTTTCAAGTTTTGCCATAGATTTTCAAGCCTATTTAAGTAAAAACTGGAACAGTCTTGGTAAGCAACTCCATTGTATATTTGGCCTTGTGATTTTAGATGATTGTCCTGCTGAAAGGTTAATCTCCTATCACAGCCATTCAACTCTGTAACTGTTTTAAAGTCACCATTGGCCTCATGGTTTCCTTCCTCTCTGACAACTGAGTTAGGAAGGACGCCTGTATCTTTGTAGTGACTGGGTGTGTTGATACACCACCCAAAGTGTCATTAATAACTTAACCAAGCTCAAAGGGATACATTTTTACCCATCTACCCTTTGCAAGGTATTGGAAAACCTCCCTTTTTGTGGTTGAATATGTGTTTGAAATTCACTGCTCGACTGAGGGACCTTGCATGTGTGTGGTACAGTGATGAGAGTCATTTACAAATCATGTTAAACACTATTATTGCACACATAGAGTCCATGCAACTTACTTGTTAAGCACATTTTTACTCCTTAACATATTTAGGCTTGCCACAACAAAGGGGTTGAATACTTACTGACACAAGACATTTCAGCTTTTCATTTTTTATTAATTTGTAAAAACACAATTCCACTTTGACATTATGGTGTATTGTGTGTAGGCCAGTGATACAAAATCTCAAATGATTCCATTTTAAATTCAGGCAGTAACACAACAAAATGTGGAAAAAGTCAAGGGGTGTGAATACTTTCCGAAGGCACTGTATGTGTATGTACTTGTCAATAATATTCCACATTTGTTTCTCTGGTCCACCCCTGCAGGTGTCATTCACGGGGAAGCAGGGGGAGATGAGGGAGATGCAGCAGCTCTCTGGAGGTCAGAAGTCCCTGGTGGCCTTGGCCCTCATCTTCGCCATCCAGAAGTGTGACCCCGCTCCTTTCTACCTGTTTGATGAGATCGACCAGGCCCTGGACGCACAGCACAGGAAGGCTGTCTCGGGTAATGACACCACTCATACAACACAACCACTCACAGTCTGCCTCCCTTGGATAAGGAGATATAGAATAAGTGTGTTGAATTTACAGCTAGCCTTTGTCTTGATTTTCAGTGGGTGGCAGGTAGCTTAGCTGTTAAGAGCGTTGGACCAGTAACGGAAAGGTCGCTGGTTCAAATCCCTGAGCCAAATCGTCCGATGTGCCCTAGAGCAAGGCACTTAACCCTAATTGCTCCTGTAAGTCGCTCTGAAGCGTTTGCTGAATGACAAATGTATATGTAAAATACATTTTCTGACTTTAATATGTCTGTTGAATTTACAGCTAGCTTTTCTGTCTTGATTTTCAATGTTCGGCCATCCACAACCCTTGCCTGGCTGCGCGAACTCCTTGCTCCGGCCAAACGCTACGCCCATGGACGTTAGTTTCTTCTCCACAATGAGTCTGGATCTGAGTACCTCCCCAACGATTTCTAGAACACAAACAAACACGTTCTGATTGGTCCCAGAAACGGATGGGTTGGGCCAGAGCCAGAACACACTTGGGCAAAGCAGCAATTTGAAAATTCGTCATTGGCTTTGATACTCTTATTGGTTAGAAATGATCCAATCGCTGATGACTTTGTTTTGTACAACACCAATCATTTTGACGTCACCACAAACGGCTTCAATGACGGCAGTCTCAGACTGAAGTATGTAGAGCAGTGGAAGAATTCAGTTTGAGTCGTCAGGCAACCACAATCCTTCAACAAGCTTGAAGAAATTTAAGCATTATAACATATCTATAAATCTCTTATCCTTACCAGTGTGTAATGTGTGTTCCAGATATGATTGTAGAGCTGGCGGGCCATGCCCAGTTTATCACCACTACATTCAGACCTGAGCTTCTGGAGTCAGCCGACAAGTTCTACGGAGTCAAGTTCAGAAACAAGGTGAAGTTCCTCAAAAGTTTATACGTTGGTCCACATCGGTATGAATGCGTGGTTACTGGTTACTCACTCACTGGCTAGCTTTAGACTAGTTTAACAACCTCTGGCATTCAGACATGTGAAAAGTATGTTTCATAAGATGGTTGTCTCAGTTGAACTCAGACACAGGCATTGGTCACTCACTGTGTGTGTTTCCAGGTGAGTCACATTGACGTGATCTCGGCAGAGCAGGCGAAAGACTTTGTGGAGGACGACACTACCCATGGTTAAGAATAATCAACTCTTCATCATCCACCTCCGTAGTGCACTGCCTAACTCTGAGGCTACAGTCCTCTCCACTCCGACAGAACTCAACCAGAACTCTATGGTCAGCCGTTATTGGAATCTATTCTAATTCTACCGTCAGAACTCCCAAGTCCATCATCTAGCGCTTAGTAGCTGCTCCGCTGTTCCCTCCTCTATGACATCGTTATGACGACATCCATCGTCTTATTCTCTCAGAAGAGCGGCCGAGGAGGGAAAATAAAATATTTTATTTTTAACGACGTTTTCAGGTGGTCGTGTTGATGTTTGAGATGAGGGTTGATTTTCAGTGCTGGCGCAGCCTTTGACCTCATTGTATGTAATGGAAAATTGAGAACTTTTCAGATTCAAATGCTTGTTCTTTTTTTATTTGAAACTGTTGGTCTGTGCTGATGTTGTGCTGATGATTTTTCCATAAATTGGTTGGTCACTTTGAATCTCAAACTGTGAGGTATAGTGAAAGAGAAATAATACTTTTTAAATAACCAGTTTGTTGTTTAAGATATGACACATTATTAACTTGTTGTAACGTCGTTACCAGAAAAATGGTTTGAAACATTCGGAAAAATTTTTATTCTTTCTTTTTGTTAACGGTGTCTTGGCATTCCCTGTTGTAGGTCATTATCTTGTAACCAGTTAGTTGTACACTGACTGCAGCATTTTAACCAGTTGTTCTCTGTTACTCTATTAGAAAACAATAAAAATCGTATAAATCTTATAGCTCTTTTATTTTTTGTGGTTGTTTTTTGTGGCCTCATGAAGTCAACTAGAAAAGGGACATTTCCTGAAGAGAAGTGTGCATTTGTAGTGAAGTAAGTTGTAGTGTGACATGTGATCTGTGTAGCATTATACCACTGGGTGGCGCTAGGTCACAAACTCTTCACCTCCTGAACCATACATCTGTCTGGTAACTCCATGGACCACGAATAAGATGAAGTTACACCACCACGTGTAATGAGGGACCTATAATATACATAGTGAATGTCTAGAGGAGTGACACAGAGATTGATTTGAGATCATGACACTTGAGATCACCAAATGAGCCTACTGGTGTTTCATACTGGAAGATGTAATATCAGACATAGGGATCATATCAGTGAAGAGGCTAGCTACCAGAAACCCAGTTGAACATTCAATGGCCACCATGAAACCATTGAATGAATTTCAATCTTCCATGTGGGGCACCTAAATATGACAAAGAAAATAGATTTCTACCAGTGAGCCTGCCAGTATTTCTGGTTGGTTGATAAAATGTCAATCTGAAACAGTATAGTGGTATGACTAGTCAGGAAGGTAATGAAACCCAGATTAACATCTGATCAATGGCCCTAATTGAACCATTGAATGAATTTCAATCTGCCAAGTCGGACACCCAGAAGTTAATTGTGATCCTCTCGTCTCCTCACACTTTTATTATGCTCTCTGATGAAATCCCCATGACCTAGCCTGGCCCAAGGTCTTGCCAGTTACGGTCTCTCTGGGACCAGGGTAACCCAGTGCCCTGTTAGTGAATGTAAAAGGGTATGACCCCCCCCCCCCAGACCGTGTGCCCAGAGTCAGCCAGACATCTGGGATAGATAGTCATATGCTTAATGACCCTACTGACTGTGACTACAGTACACTGATTAATGACCTAATTGACCGCCAGACTAGTCTCACACCCTGCCAACAGAACACCTCATACCCCTGTGCCCTGCCAGGCCCAAGCCATTAGCCAGGGAACAGGCAATACTCCATGCTCTCTCACTGTCCCTGGTCAGCTGATCTGAACTCGGTATTTCATCCAAGTGTCAAGTAATTGCTGTCAGATGATCTGACATCTATCCAAGACTACCCAAGCAATGTTGCCCCTCTCTCTCGTCAGCTGAAATGAACTCAGACCCCCTCCTCTTCTTACCATCATTCCCTCTGCCTCCTCCCTTTCTACTAAATGATATATCTATCATATTAAAATACAGTACTCTTTTCCTGCCCTCCGCCCCCACCTCTACAGAACATTATAAAATCAAGTTTCCAACCTCCCCCCACTTCCTCTCTTCTTCCCCTGCAGGTTACCGTTTTTTTGTCATGAATCTTGTTCTGGAGGCAGCTCTGCAGAGTGGTGACTAGCTGGCACAGCCACAAAGTCATAAATTCAGATTTTAAACCTAACCTTAACCACGTTGCTAACCCTAATGCCTAAACCTAACCTTAAATTAAGACACTTTTTTTTTTTACAATAAAGCCAATTTCGACTTTGCAGCTGGCCTATCTAATCCTCATCAATCATACAGCAAATGCCATTTGCATCCCTTATGTAGGGACGACTCATGACAATAAACGTCAACCTGCTCCTCCCCTCCATTACCCTCCCACTCATCTACCCCTCACATCCTGTGGAATCAGAGCTACAGGTTCCGCCCCCTATTCCCTTTATCGTGCACTATTTTTGACCAGGGTCCATAGGGCTCGGGTCAAAAGTAGTGCACTATATAGGGAATAAAGTGCCATTTGGGATGCACTCACAGAAATCAACAGATGATCCCAAGCCCATAATCAGGCCAGAGACATAAAGCGAGAGACTAACTTCAATAAACCACAACATAAATCTGTCCGGGATGTACAGCCATTCACACCAACAAGTTAATTTGTTGTCCGACAGGTGCCGTTATACTGCTGGTACTGTACGAATCAGACCTGGGTTCAAATACTATTTGGAATATTTTCAGGCGCAATTGAACCAATATAATAGCTACAAAATAGCAAATCCCACCCATCTGGCACTCCAGGCAGGTTAAAGCAATCGCAAAAAGGAATTGAAATGTTTCTAATACTGTTTGAACCCAGGTCTGACTATGTGGTGGTAGTGAGGGACCCGTTATTAACACTGGATGCCCTGTCCTTGCACTGCGGTGGTCTGGTCTGACAGGATCTGGACAGTGTCACACATCCAATAAACATGTCATGGGGAGAGGAGACGTCAGGGAGATGAGACAACAGTTGTTAGGCAGGCCATTAGATGAGTCATGTTCACAAGGGCACCTCATGTGCAGCTCCAGGGTTATGTTCATTAGAACAGGCAACAGAAAATGCTTTTTACGTTTTGTAATTGCAACAGAAAATTAAAATGAGCAGAAAGCGACCCCTCCCTGTTCAGTCAGTTTCAGTTTGGTGCCTAATGAACCCAGGGCTATGGTTGTCTGTGTGGAGCTGGAGGATTGGGGTTGGGGCTGGATAACTGGGGCTGGAGGACTGGGGCTGGAGGACTGGGGTTGGGGCTGCCCTCCCCCCCTGTTGCCCTTGCAGGAGGCCAGTTTAGCGATTCAGACACCATGGCGCCGGGGTCCCAATGAAGATGAGATGGATTTACCCTCTAATTCAATTACTGTAATATTATATCGGCAGCACTTTATTTGATGGGACTGGTATTAAACTAGTGTTTGTTTGGTAACTAACTACCCAGAACTAAATGGTGTTGGTTTCAATGCAGCCCTTAGAGAGTGAGACATAAAATACAGCTAGAATAAATCAAACTACAGTTTAATAATGCTTCTTTAATACATGTGTTGAGTGAATGTTGTTGGATTAAACTACAGTTTAATAATGCTTCTTTAATACATGTGTTGAGTGAATGTTGTTGGATTAAACTACAGTTTAATAATGCTTCTTTAATACATGTGTTGAGTGAATGTTGTTGGATTAAACTACAGTTTAATAATGCTTCTTTAATACATGTGTTGAGTGAATGTTGTTGGATTAAACTACAGTTTAATAATGCTTCTTTA
>QNTS01001640.1:40322-54855 GCA_003317085.1 Hucho hucho
ACCTATACTACACCTATACTATACCTATACTATACCTATACAATACATATACTACACCTATACTACACCTATACAATACCTATACTATACCTATACAATACCTATACTACACCTATACTATACCTATACTACACCTATAATACACCTATACAATACATATACTATACCTATACTACACCTATACTACACCTATACAATACATATACTACACCTATACTATACCTATACTATACCAATAAAACACCTATACTATACCTATAAAACACCTATACTATACCTATACTACACCTATACAAAACCTATACAATACATATACTACACCTATACTACACCTATACAATACCTATACTATACCTATACTACACCTATACTATACTACACCTATACAATACATATACTATACCTATACTATACCTATACTACACCTATACTATACCTATACCATACCTATACCACACCTATTCTACACCTATACTACACCTATACTACACCTATACTACACATATACTATACGTATACTACACCTATACTACACCTATACTATACCTATACTATACTACACCTATACNGTCTATATAAGGTCCCACAGTTGACAGTGCATGTCAGAGCAAAAACCAAACTATGAGGACAAAGGACAGGATTGTGTCTAGGCACAGATCTGGGGAAGGGTACCAAAACATTTCTGCAGCTTTGAAGGTCTCCAAGAAAACAGTAGCCTCCATCATTCTTAAACGGACGAAGTTTGGAACCCCCAAGACTGTTCCTAGAGCTGGCCGTCCGGCCAAACTCAGCAATCGTGGGAGAAGGGCCTTGGTCAGGGAGATGACCATGAACCCGATGGTCACTCTGACAGAGCTCCAGACTTCCTCAGTGGAGATGGGAGAACCTTCCAGAAATGCAAGCATCTCTGCAGCACTCCACCAATCAGGCCTTTATGGTAGAGTGACCAGATGGAAGCCACTCCTCAGTAGAAGGCACATGACAGCCCGCTTGGAGTTTGCCAAAAGCCACCCAAGGGACTCTCAGACCATGAGAAACAAGATTCTCTGGTCGGATGAAACCAAGATTTAACTCTTGAATGCCAAGCGTCACGTCTGGAGGAAACCTGGCACCATCGCCACTGTGAAGCATGGTGGTGGCAGCATCATGCTGTGGGGATGTTTTTCAGTGGCAGGGATGGGGAGACTAGTCAGGATCGAGGGAAAGATGAATGGGCTTTGAATGTGTCTCTGAATGTCCTTGAGTGGCCCAGCCAGAGCACGGACGTGAATCCTTTTGAACATCTCTGTAGAGACCTTAAAAAGCTGACAGAGCTTGAGAGGATCTGCAGAGAAGAATGGGAGAGACTCCCCAAATACAGGTGTGCCAAGGATGCAGCGTCATACCCAAATACTTATTTCCCTCATTAAAATGCAAATCAATTTATAAAATTTTTCACATGAGTTTTTCTGGATTGTTTTGTTGTTATTCTGTCTCTCACTGTTCAAATAAACCTACCATTAAAATTATAGACTGATCATTTCTTTGTCAGTGGGCAAACGTACAAAATCAGCAGGGGATCAGATACTTTTTTCCCTCACTGTAAGTACAGTTGAAGTCGGAAGTTTACATACACTTATGTTGGAGTCATTAAAACTAGTTTTTCAACCACTCCACAAATGTATTGTTAACAAACTATAGTTTTGGCAAGTCGGTTAGGACATCTACTTTGTGCATGACACAAGTAATTTTTCCAACAATTGTTTACAGACAGATTATTTCACTTATAATTCACTGTATCACAATTCTAGTGGGTCAGAAGTTTACATACACTAAGTTGACTGTGCCTTTAAACAGCTTGGAAAATTCCATAAAATTATGTCATGGCTTTAGAAGCTTCTGATAGGCTAATTTACATAATTTGAGTCAATTGGAGGTGTACCTGTGGATGTATTTCAAGGCCTATCTACAAACTCAGTGCCTCTTTGCTTGACATCATGGGAAAATCCAACGAAATCAGCCAAGACCTCAGAAAAAAAATTGTAGACCTCCACAAGTCTGGTTCATCCTTGGGAGCAATTTCCAAACGCCTGAAGGTACCACGTTCCTACTGTACAAACAATGGTACGCAAGTATAAACAGCATGGGACCATGCAGCCGTCATACCGCTCAGGAAGGAGATGCCTTCTGTCTCCTAGAGATGAACGTACTTTGGTGCAAAAAGTGCAAATCAATCCCAGAACAACAGCAAAGGACCTTGTGAAGATGCTAGAGGAAACAAGTACAAGAGTATCTATATCCACAGTAAAACGAGTCCTATATCGACATAACCTGAAAGGCCACTCCGCAAGGAAGAAGCCAATGCTCCAAAACCGCCATGAAAAAGCCAGACTACGGTTTGCAACTGCACATGGGGACAAAGATAGTACTTTTTGGAGAAATGTCCTCTGGTCTGATGAAACAAAAATAGAACTGTTTGGCCATAATGACCATCGTTATGTTTGGAGGAAAAAGGGGGAGGCTTGCAAGCCAAAGAACACCATCCCAACCGTGAAGCACAGGGGTGGCAGCATCATGTTGTGGGGGTGCTTTGCTGCAGGAGGGACTGGTGCACTACACAAAAGAGATGAGGTAGGACAATTATTTGGATATATTGAAGCAACATCTCACGACATCAGTCAGGAAGTTAAAGCTTTGTCGCAAATGAGTCAAGGTATTGGAGTGGCCATCACAAGCCCTGACCTCAATCCTATAGAAAATTTGTTGGCAGAACTGAAAAAGCGTGTGTGAGCAAGGAGGCCTACAAACCTGACTCAGTTACACCAGCTCTGTCAGGAGGAATGGGCCAACATTCACCCAACTTATTGTGGGAAGCTTGTGGAAGACTACCCAAAATGTTTGACCCAAGTTAAACAATTTAAAGGCAATGCTACCAAATATTAATTGAGTGTATGTAAACTTCTGACCCACTGGGAATGTGATGAAAGAAATAAAAGCTGAAATAAGTCATTCTCTCTACTATTATTCTGACATTTCACATTCTTAAAATAAAGTGGCGATCCTAACTGACCTAAGACAGGGAATCTTTACTAGGATTAAATGTCAGGAATTGTGAAATACTGAGTTTAAATGTATTTGGCTAAGGTGTATGTAAACTTCCGACTTCAACTGTACATTTCTCCTCAATAAAGTAGCTATCAGCAACGTCAGAGCTAGTAAGGCGGGAAAAAGTCAAGTGTGAGTGTTAGATCACCTTTACCATTAGTGGGGGAAATGCTAAATTGACCCAATATCAGCATCTAGCGTAACTTCACACTACACCAGTGCACGACGGGATTAGTATAGGTCCAGATTGGCCTGGGAATAATTGATCATCTCATTGTTTTATTCACAGTGTTTTGATTGAGCTTTGGTCAGAGTGTCACGATCTTCATTGACGGACCAAGGCGCAGCGTACCAGGTTGAGTTAAACATGTTTATTGTTACTCACTCAAAACAAAAACAATGAACGAAGATCAAATAGTTGTAGCACCAACAGCATACACACAAATAACAGCGTCAACTTCCCACAAGGCTGGAGTGAAAAATAGCTGCTTAAGTGTGGTTCCCAATCAGAGACAACGATAGACAGCTGTCCCTGATTGAGAGCCACACTCAGCCAAAACAAAGAAATACAAAAAGAACATAGAATGCCCACCCCAAATCACACCCTGACCAAACCAAAATGAGACATAAAAAGGCTCCTACAGGTTAGGGCGTGACACAGAGGCTGTGTTATGGAAATTTTGTTCTCAATGTTCACAAACTGAACTTCAATTAAACAACTCTGTCTGTTACCCAGTATTTGTAAGATACTGGTTGTAATGAGACAAACAGAGGCCCAATCTACAATGGTCAAATGTAAAAGTGTTTATTCAGGAGAGCTATGATTTTAAAAGATGTACACAGTCTTTTATATTGTACAGGTTGAAATACAAAAAATACAAAGGCCCCACCATATTCCCCACCCTTTCCAGGAAAATAGTGTTTTCCCACAGTACACATTCAGCGGCATATCACAATCTTACAACATAAGTCAAACTTGGACAGCTTCTTAACCATCCCTCCCGTCCCAAGGACAGGGGCCTCTCACATGTGTCTGGTAGAATCAAATAATTCTTTGTTCTCCCAGATACTCCCTAGGTCAAGTCGTACCAGCCTGTTCCACTCTCCACACAATATTAATTTCTAATCACACACATTAATTGGACTACCATTTGTCTTATAACCCTATCTCTATTGCATACATTGTCAGAATGGAATATTCTTAGATGTACAAACATTTAGTCATTAAACATAAAATCTATAACAGGCTGACAAAGCAGAATTAAAGTGCAGAAGCCTGCTGTGCAGAGGGTAGGAAGTGCTGGGGGTTGGTTTGTGGTGGCTGAATTTTTTACTCACTTTTTCCCACTTAGACATATACACAAAAATGAGTCCTTGGTCTAGCGGTAACATACACTGATCCCTTGCAAATGTATTTTCTAAAGCCCTTTTAACTTCAGTAGTTGTCACAAAGTGCTTTACAGATACCCATCCTAAAACCCAGAAGAGGAAGTATTTGTTTAGAAAAAGTTTACAATTTACAATTTATATTTAATAAAGGAACATTTTAAACTCCATCCTAAGCCTGGATGTAACGATGTGCACTGAGAGTCGGGAAGCAAGTTCAGGGAGTGAGATACATTTAATAAATAAATGAACAAAACAATAAACACAAACAGCGCACCGACATTAAACAAAGTCAGAACAGAAACAATGACGCCTGGGGAACGAACCAAAGGGAGTGACATATATAGGGAAGGTAATCAGGGAAATGATACAGTCCAGGTGAGCGTAACGATGGTGACAGGTGTGCGCCAGAACGAGCAGCCTGGTAACCTAGAGGCTGGAGAGGGAGCACACGTGACACTGGAACCGTTTCTCTATATTCTTTTGTCATTTTGGGGGGGGGGGAATAACCATTATCAGGGGCTTTTTCCTGCATTGCAGGCAAAAAAGGGGATTTTGTTAAGCATGAATTTTAAAAGCCCCAGACCCCTTACT
This sequence comes from Hucho hucho, assembly GCA_003317085.1. NCBI lineage: Eukaryota > Metazoa > Chordata > Actinopteri > Salmoniformes > Salmonidae > Hucho > Hucho hucho. Next base: position 45,387 of record QNTS01001640.1, read on the forward strand.
GTGTCTCTGTTGGGGGTGAATCAGAAATTACAGTGCTGCGTTTTAAAAGATCAAAGTAGACCTACATTCACTGAGCATTTACATACTGGCTAAGTCATTTTAAAGGAGGGCAATTAAAATACTGTGTCTCGGTTGGTATAGAATAATGAACCCAGTCAATCTGCTCAAATGAGCAAGCTAACCTTGATGTCATGAAATAAGGGAATTGTGTAAAAATTTGTAAGGATAAATATTTCTTTCATGATTTTTTCAAGGAACGCAGCCACTTTGATAGAAAAGCTACCCCAAATCGAGTTTGTCAACCCCACTGTTTTTGCAAAAAAGTTAAATATATATAAATAACACTAATCTAAATTAGTCTGATATTATCTTGCGTCAAAAGTTGTCTAATGTTGAACTGAGTCCATGTTCCATCTTCATTTTTGTGTATATTCCTCTCCACAAGCATAAGGAGAAATCTGCAGGCCTCAATGAAAAACATCATGGAAAAGATTGGCACCATCTAAATTATTCTAATACCTGTGAACTATCCATTTAACATATATTCATATTTTCTTTGTTGGGGTTTGGCTCCTTACCCCATGGCTACTTTCTTCTTGTCTCATCACTCTGACACAGTCTCTTTCTCTATGAGGTAGGTTGGTGCGTAGGGGGATGATACGACAGTCACCCTCAGATCACATCATGAAAGGATCTGCAGCAGGAAGAGGCAACCATTAGTGTCATACACCCACATTGACACAATACCTGAATATGGTCACAAGCTTAAATGAGGGTTCCCTTTTCAAAGGCAGTCTGTTTGAGAGGGTGAGACAAGATGGCAGCTTGTCATCTATCTGAATTCAGACGGTTTACCTTTCAAGGGGGTATTCCGTTTACTATGCATACTATCTACCTGCACATTATTACTACCACTTGTGTGTTTCCCCACGGATATTCACATTGTTGTTCTTATGGGTGTCCATGATATTTTGTGTCACTGAATCCAAGGAGGCCAGGTACAGGCATCAAAACATCAATGAAGTGTAATTCATGTGTAAAAAGTGTTTCAGAACACCAAACCATGTTTTTTTTTCACTTGCTAAGACCACCAATGATAATCTAGTCATTAGTTTGTCAAAGCCTTTAATAACTAAACTACTTTGATAAGCATCAGTGGGGATTAAGAAGTGAGTATACACAATGCCCACGGAAGGTATTCATATTACTTGACTTTTTCTACAATTTGTTAAGTTACAGCCTTATTCTAAACTGGATCCAACCATTTCTTTCTCATCAATCTACACACAACACCCCATAATGACGAAGCGAAAACAGGTTTTTAGAAATGTTTTCAAATGTATTAAATAAATACATTATTTACATAAGTATTCAGACCCTTTGCTATGAGACTCAAAATTGAGCTCAGGTGCATCCTGTTTCCATTGATCATCCTTGAGATTTTTCTACAACTTGATTGCAGTCCACCTGTGGTGAATCCAATTGATTGGACATGATTTGGAAAGGCACACACCTGTCTATATAAGGTTCCACAGTTCACAGTGCATGTCAGAGCAAAAAACAAGCCATGAGGTCGAGGGAATTGTCTGTAGAGGTCCGAGACAGGATTGTGTCGAGGCACAGATCTGGGGAAGGGTACCAAAACATTTCTGCAGCATTGAAAGTCCCCAAAAATTATGTTTATATATTAAAGACCATGCTAAGAATACTTGTCTATGAAAAGCAGATCATTTTGTAGGAATCTTATCAATGTTATAGTTACAAAGTAACATACAATTGAAACCACCAAAACGGGAGAAGATATAATGAGTTTGAATTAACTTTTATTTGGCATTTTTCAGTTACAAGAACAAATATTAGGATGAAGATTTTGGGGGCCATCATGCTCCATGGCAATGACATTTAATGACAACTTAAAGGGGTGATTGACACCAAACTAAGTTTCACAAAAGTGGCCCACTATTGAGATCAGTCCACGTCCCACGCCATTTGTTAAAAAGATACAATTTAATGATAAGGAAAGATGGGGAGCACTGAATTTTGGAACGTATTGATGACAGAGGCTGATTGATACGGACTCTATGTCTAAATGTAACCAGTTTTGTACTAGATGCTGTACTTATGTTATGTTATTGTCTATTATGTTCTGTCTTTATGTATACATTTAAAAAACAAAAAAACTATTGCAACAAGGAAACAGTCAACATGTCGTCCCCCATGAATGACTCATCGCCCCCCCTTGGTCAAATCACTGTAATTTTGTAAAGTATCGATCTCTATGGCAAGACTTATCATTCACCCACGTTTTGTCAAAATCCTCCCAGTGGTGTCTGAGATATCATGTGGCTTAGCTAGACACAAATCCCTGAGCATGTGGTCCAAATCTCAGTCAAACAGATCAAGAGATGTGCCCATTATAGTGCCACCGTGAGGTTGATATGTTCTTGCATATGTTGAGTCTTGACAGTGTTTGCAATATGTGTACCAAATATTGTTCCAATCCAAATATCCTTGACTGATGCATTTATATGCCGGACCCCGCCCACGGGAATATTTATTGGTCAATAGCAGCCATGTTGTTTTAGGTACTAGTCAGGAAAATATTGCGTTGAGAGAACTTTGTCCATAGATTACACATTCCAAGGTTAACAGCAGCACTGTTGAGATAGGGTATTGCCACGATGAGCGCATCAACCATCACCGTGAGTAGCCTATGGCTTCATCTCCATTATTAGGAGTCAGTGTGCCACTGTAAATTGTATTTAGTAGCCTATGATACAGTATATACACTGAATATACGTTTCCTTCCGGGGGGGGGGGGGCCTATGAAAAAACGAATCCCCGTGGCCTGTGATCTCTTAATCCAGCCCTGTGTCTGACAGATGATATATTCAGAATTATGTGTACACTACTTTGATATGCATCCGTTGGGATTAAGAAGTGAGTATATGCAGTGGCGTCATTGGCCTGGGCTTCCAGGATTTTAGCCACGGATGTTTTTGTCTTCTTCTTTGTTACGCTTTTACGGCCGGACTACATCCACCTACTGTGTGGGATGAAAATAAAAGATCCCAAAAGACAAAAAAAAATGATGTGGATAGAAATACTCACACTGACTACCAGAAAGACACTGAACTTGCTCCTTGCCTGTACTGTTAAAATCAGTAATCTATGTCCGATCCCTTCACAGGCTCAGAAGCCTGGGAGGGCGGCACATCTTCCGTCGCCAAAAAACCCTTGCAACTCTTCTGCTGTGAATTCCTGAAGACCCAAATAATAATTTCCTGTCGCAGCCACAATGATGCCTAACTTCTTATTTGACTTCCTTGCTACTCTAACCGTGCAGTTTATCACAGTTGCAATGAAAGCCACAAAATCCCTTTCTTTACATACAACATGTCTGGTTCTCTTAGCTGACAAACGTTCACTATGGTTTGTTGTGCATCCACAACCATCTCCTCAATTCTAGGGCCCCTGAAATGACACCCTTAACAGGTGCTCTACTCTGGAGGTCGAAGTACGACATATCAGATGTTGCAACTCTCGTGACGCCCACTGGCCTTTTTTCCTCAGACACACAATTAATCAGGACAAGCCCACTCCTGGTCACTCTGACTGATCCCACTTTTCCCAGCACAAGATCCACCTTCTTCGAGACCCCAAACGGATCTCCCAGATTCACATCGTCATAAAGAAATTGCATCCCAACAAGAAACGAATCGTTGTCTGAAATACACTTATCATCATCCCCTTCAGTTTTCAACACTTTTTCCGTTCCTTGATTTTATACTACTGTTCTCCAATCTTCTCCACTCAACTCACTTCTCGTTTCACTCTCAACATCCATTTCCACCATGATGTTTTTGACCCCAGTCTGATATGAGTTTCCATAACCACACGTCACTTGTGCTATTCAGTAGAATTTCTTGTTTTTATGACAATAATAAATAATGCAATATACTGCGCCAGGCAGTAGCAGGCACAGCAAGAAGCCCCTGGAGTGACGCGGTGCCTGCTGTGAGAGCAGAACAGCCAGAAAGTTCAAGTGTAGCAGCAGCAGAGTCAGCCACAGGTTTGTGCAGGGTTAGTGGTAGCTAAGTAGCTAGTCGCCCTCAGCATAAGGGCTTTCTAATGCTAATAAGCTAGCGTTAGCGCTCAGCATCCTAAAGCTATTGTGTGTCAATCAGAGTTATTTAACCTTCTACTGCAGTGGGCTAAATCAGGGTCACAGTGTTTCGTGGTAGTCTGAAACAAATCTACTTTGAAACAAAAGTACACACATTATACACATGGTTATAGGCTTAAAAACAGAAGACATGTACCATGTTAAATGTATTACATTTTGAGTTCGCATCCCAATATTGCATTTTATATACATCACAGAAGACTGAAATATAACACAACTGTTTGACACAGAAACAGCTGATTTTGGGCGGGTTTTTCTTTTTTGTAATGCTGATTAATTATGAAATTATGTAAAATATGAATAACATTCCACCCACGAGGACCACTAGAGGGCGACTTGGTCATTTGACTGAAGGAAAGTGGTCAGTTTGGCTCATTGCACAGGACAGTGTTTGAAGTTGTTGAGTGGTTTTTGATACTGTAGATGAGTGTTCCAAAGTAGAGAGGTGCACAATAGCAACTGGAATTGAGTACTGGCAGTGTCTGTTGTGGAAGGGGCAAGTTACCTGAATAATATCTAATCTCTCAATATTCTAATCTTTCAATGTTCATTTCAAAGTGCACCAAGTTAATGCATTTAGCAGTTGAAATTGTTTTTTTATTTGCAGGGGGAGAATGTCCCTGGAACCCCTTGCTGGCCCCCAATGTCTTCAAATCCTAGAAACGCCCCTGAGTATAGATAATGCCCACTGAAAAAAAAAGTAGGAATATGGTGTACACCTGTTTACAACCCCCACTATACCACTGCTAACTCCTGAGTCCTCCAGGCTGTTGTCTCTCAGCTCCAGCTGTTTCAGTTCTGAGTTGGGTGAACACAGAAGTGTGGTCAGATCTGCACAGCTACCCTTCATCAGACCACACTGACCTAGGCTGCCGTAGGAAGGCAGTTAAAAGAAGCACATGATAACTCAAGATCATCAAGATAGTTCACGCACAATGGTAATAGCCTGTTTCCAAGAAGCCTTTTAATTTGATAACTGTGCCAGCAGTGTTCTGGATATTTCATTTCCTTTAAGGCCTATGTGAAAGGGTAGGCTATGTATCATCTTTAGAACAACTTTGATTACAGAAGAGCGGGAACAAAAGCCTGCACACACAGTAGCTGGTAATAGCCTGTTTCCAAGAACTTCTGCCCTCTACTGGTTTATCCAAAACTAACTCCGATAAAATCAGTTCTTCAACAGAATTATCAAGGCTGTTTCTTTCATTGCCAGTGATAGTAGACAATAATATTTTGTAATATCATCAATCAATCCCACATATCATCAGTCTCACGTATAATCCCTGGGTTGTGTTCAGGACGGTAAACCGTAGCAAAATGAAAAAATGTAACATATTACTTACTTCTTACTTATTGGACAAATTTAGGTAGTACCTCGCCGTTTCATAATGTTTTCACCCTACTGAACACGACCGTGGCCATTGGGTAGCTCTAAAGACTGCCAGACAACTGTTAGATATGACCAATACACAGCCATACTGTACACCTCAAGGTAGTAAAAGTGATCTATATACACAATCACAGTCTGGAGTTGACTGATCTACACTCCTAGAAACAAAGCTTTAGATTTGTACTTCAATTAGTATTTTATACCTATTATTTATAGGTACATAATTGTACCCCAGTTCATACCTCAGATAGTAACTTTCTTATATACAAAGTATTCAGACCCCTTCTTTTTACACATTTTGTTACATTTACAGACTTATTCTTAAATTGATTACATCGTTTTTTCCCCTCATCAATCTACACACAATACCCCATAATGACATCACAATACCCCATAATGACATCACAATACCCCATAATGACATCACAATACCCCATAATGACATCACAATACCCAATAATGACAAAGCAAGAACAGGTTTTTATAAATTTTTGCAAAGAAACCAAACAAAACCCTGGAAATATCACATTTACATAAGTATTCAGTATTGAAGCACCTTTGGCAACAATTACAGCCTTAAGTCTTCTTGGGTATGACACTACAAGCTTGGCACACTTGTATTTGGGGAGTTTCTCCCATTATTCTCTGCAGATCCTCTCAAGCTCTGTCAGGTTGGATGGGGAGCGTCGCTGCACAGCCATTTTCAGGTCTCTCCAGAGATGTTCAATCGCGTTCAAGTCCGGGCTCTGGATGGGCCACTCAAGGACATTCAGAGACTTCCCCCGAAGCCACTCCTAGGTTGTCTTGGCTGCGTGCTTAGGGTTGTTGTCCTGTTGGAAGGTGAACCTTCGCCCCCAGTCTGAGATCCTGAGTGCTCTGGAGGAGGTTTTCATCAAAGAGCTCTCTGTACTTTGCTCCGTTCATCTTTCCCTCGATCCTGACTAGTCTCCCAGTCCCTGCCGCTGAAAAACATCCCCACAGCATGATGCTGTCAGCACCATGCTTCACCGTAGGGATGGTGGCAGACATGACGTTTGGCATTCAGGCCAAAGAGTTCAATCTTGTTTTCTTCAAACCAGAGCATCTTGTTTCTCATGGTTTGATATTCTTTAGGTGCCTTTTGGAAGAATTTGTTCTTAACTGAATTGCCTGGTTAAATAAAGGTTAATAAGAAATTTAAAAAATAAAGAAATTGCCAAACTCCAAGCGGGCAGTCATGTGCCTTTTACTGAGGAGTGCTTTCCATCTGGCCACTCTACCATGAAGGCCTGATTGGTGGAGTGCTGCAGAGATGGTTGTCCTTCTGACAGGTTCTCCCATCTCTACATAGGAACTCTGGAGCGCTATCAGAGTGACCATCGGGTTCTTGGTCACCTCCCTGACCAAGGCCCTTCTTCCCCGATTGCTCAGTTTGGTTGGGCGGCCAGCTCTAGGAACAGTCTTGGTGGTTCCAAACTTGGCACAATTCCTTCGACCTCATGTCTTGATTTTTGCTCTGACATTCACTGTCAACTGTGAGACCTTATATAGACAGGTGTGTGCTTTTCCAAATTATGTCCAATCAATTGAATTTGATTCCAAACAAGTTGTAGAAACATCTCAAGGAAGATCAATGGAAAACAGGATGCCCCTGAGCTCAATTTCGAGTCTCATAGCAAAGGGTCTGAATATTTATGTAAATAAGGTATTTTTTGTATTTTATTTTTATAAATTTGCAAAAATTTCTAAAAACCTGTTTTTGCTTTGTCATTATGGGGTATTGGGATGTCATTATGGGGTATTGGGATGTCATTATGGGGTATTGTGATGTCATTATGGGGTATTGTGTGTAGATTGATGATGAAAATGTTTTATTTAATCCATTTGAGAATAAGGCTGTAACGTAACAAAATGTGGAAAAAGTAAACCGGACTGAATTCTTTCTGAATGCACAGTATAGTCAACAGGTACAAAGGTGACTTTAGATAAGGTACATGGTACAACACTTCCTCTCACTGGTGGCCCAAAGAAATGAACTAAAAAGCCACGTCCACACTAAGCCACGCCTCCGATATATTTTCACAGTGTGCCTTGCCTTTTCGAGTGAATTCGTTCATTTTCAGTCCTGTGGCCTTCACCAAGTGAGTTCCTAAGCTAATATTATCATTAAAATGTTATTGTTAATGACAATAAATTACATATCTCATAAAGCCTTATTTTGCGGCCTAGTTTTACCCTAATACAGTTGCTCATGGTTTACAGGCCACATCAGGCCTGCAGGTAGTGTTGCAAAATTCTGGTAACAGATCTCTTGCTTATTCCCTCCTGTTTTCAAGAATCTTCCAACCGGGATTCCTGTAAAACCTGGTAATTTGGGGAAAGTTACCTGAATTTTGCAACTCTACCTGCAATTCACATTATGCTGGTTTGGAAAGTGATGTGTAATTCCTATCAGAATCCAGCCAAAGTTAGGATATCCAACAATTTGTATTCACCTGTAACCTGCATTCAGAATGAGAACATTATGAGGAGACGACCTAAACCATTAAACTGGAACAACCATTTCAGTAACGGGTACAAAAAATCTAACTGATTACATTAGTTTAGAATTTTTTTATTTATCTTTGTGTAGCATAAGATTACTCAATCAATCTACGTTAAAGATAAATCACAGATATTCAAAACAATTCGAGAAAATCAACCTGCATTAGAGCATGCTGGGAAATATTTTTATTATAGTACAAATTTGTCTTTTAGGGTACGACCACAGTGACAAAGCCATTAGTTCCTTTAAAGTGGCAAAAATACATCATTATACCTTATGGTGGGTATTGAGGGTACACACAATGCAGTACGTTTGTATTCTAAAAAAAACTGAAAAGTAGCTTCACAGTAGAGTGGGATGATTGTATATGTTATATTCAAAATATAGGGTACAAAAATGTTCCATTATTCAAGGTTATCTGCACATGTACCCTAAAAGGTACTGAACAGTACCGTGTGAGATCATTATGTACCTCTGAAGGTACATTATGTGTATTTGGATATTTTTAACCCCAGGGAACAATTTGTACCCTAACCGTGCCCTTATATATCATTTCTTGTAGCTTTTTTTTGTTGCTTTTCCATAATAATATTTGACAACCATCTATAAGGTTTTACCACTGATACGATACAGAGCTGTGAATTCAAGAGGTGCTAATAGACTACTTAAAGGGATAGTTCTCCCAAAACGACCAGGGACGCGATTAGCAGGGCGCAAACGTTTTGGAATGTTCAGATAGAAATAGGCTATGTAGAACAAACATGACTCTCTAACATGTAGAATAAGGAATCACACAGTCTCTATTCATGGCATTTCTATCTGCAACATTCGAGAATGTTTGGCAACTGAACATGGCCCAGCTGGCCATATTCCACGTCATGATTGGTTACTCTCCCTTTAATTAATAAACAGATGAGAGAAAGGGGGTTAAATGTCTAGCGCGTTGTAGCGCAGCCCTCAGTATGTCTGCTCAGAACGGCCCCCTGTAGAATGCATACAAAAACCGATATGATCCATGCAGAGTTTCAGATTCACAACAATGTCCATTCCTGACGGAAAAGGGCTGAGAAGGACAGAGAAAAAAGCTTCACGGCTTCAAAGTGTCACAGCATCGGGTGATTTTATTGATTTTGTTTCACATCATAACCTTAAAAAATTATCAGTGCTGTAGAATAACATAATATTCAGCCCTGTGTAGTCTAGTGATTACAGTCATTTTCTCCAGGTAGAAGTTTGAGTTTATTAACATCAAAGACAGTGACTTGGAGAAGAAGGCGGCAAAGCAGAACCAAGGCAATTAAGTGGAGCAGCTATATAGAGTGGTGGGAACTCCAGCTAAGACATGCGTAGTCTGATCCCCATAAAGAAT
>QNTS01001640.1:59002-72720 GCA_003317085.1 Hucho hucho
TTCTTATACAGTGCATTATATTTTTTTGCAGTTCATAAAATACGAATTGACGGGTCCCTGTATAATGACTTGATATGGATGAGGTGGGATGTCTTAGAGTAGCTAATGAAATACGTGTTGACGGAGCCCTGTATAATGACTTGATATGGATGAGGTGGGATGTCTTAAGAGTAGCTAATGAAATACGTGTTGACGGAGCCCTGTATAATGACTTGATATGGATGAGGTGGGATGTCTTAGAGTAGCTAATGAAATACGTGTTGACGGAGCCCTGTATAATGACTTGATATGGATGAGGTGGGATGTCTTAGAGTAGCTAATGAAAGAGGACACAAAATGTCAGTCTACAGTATGTGGGGAAAACCATAGTACAGTTCTTCCTCTCTGGCTCCAATCAAGCTTCACCATATTTGAGTTCTACTTCCAGGTGGGCTTGATGGTCCTAAATGACGTAATGGATTGGACAGATTTCTCAGAGAAGCTACTGCTCTTGCGTGAGCGCTCGCGGGTGGGCAGCGGTGGGGGGGTGTCGCTACGCTGGGTGCTCGCCCGGCTTGATGCCCTGACGCTATGCACCCTCTGCAAATCACCCCCTTGGGCCTTCTCCTCCCCCTGGGGTGAATGCTGCCCCCCTTTGGCAGGAGGTGTGGTTGTGACGGCGGCTGGAGGCCGAGCGGGTGCTTGACTCTGGGAGCTGCTCCGGGACAGGAGAGAGGGGCTCCTGGAGGGGGTCGGGGGGTTGGAGAGGGTTGGAGCAAGTTCCTTCTTGGTGGTCCTAGAGGAGGAGGCCACAGTGTTGCGTGCCCAGCCAGGCAGGGTGGCTGATGGGGTTTTGGAGCTGCAGGTAGGTGTCTCGGGAGCGCTAGCCTCAGAGGGTGCCCCAACCTGACCTTGGGCCTGAGCAGCCAGGGCTCTCATGGTGGAGCGGCACATCTTCTCCTCCGGCGGTGGTTTGGGCAGGTTCCTCAGCAGCTTGGCGCTGGGCTTGCGGAAGGAGGGCTTTCGCGGGTTGAGGTCACGTGCCCAGCCAGAGAGGCCAGCGTTCCCCTGGGATTTGGTCACCTCTGGGGGCAAGCTGGAGTGGCGGGCGGGCCTACCGGTATTTTTTCCCCGCTCCCTGGCTGGGGTGCTCTTGTCGATGAGCGGCTGCCTGGGCTCTGCAACCTCATGGCCCCCGGCGGGTCTCTCCACCCGCCTGCCGTTGCTGCCAGTCCGGCTGAGCTTGGTGATGGGCACCACCTTCCGCATGCCCTGGTTCTCAGTGGTGGTCAACATCCTGACGCCGCGACCCACTCTGCTGTTTTTGGAAACTTTTGACACATTCTTGGTCTTGGCGTGTGTTGGTTTAGGGCTATATGTCTGTACAGCTTTCTCGCCCACCTGCCTAGCCTCCACCGTGTCCCTGCTATCTGTGTCCCCCTCTTCCGTGGTGACGAAGGAGCCAACGGATGGGGCACATTCGTCTGTGGACTTTGACGCCAACAGCTCATTTGTGGAGGTGGAGACGGACTGATCGTTTGTGGATGTGGAATCAAAGTTGGAGTTGGAGGATAGTGAGCTGGGGTCTCGAAGGTTCCCCTGGATGTTGTTGCAGTCAGTGTTTATTACATCGGGGACCAATCCTTCCCTCATTAGAGGTGAGCTTTCGATCTCAGAGTAGTCAAGCGCTACGGAGCAGTCCGTTTCTGTGCAGTCTAAGATGTAGAAAACCGGTTTCTTATTGGATACGGAGGGGTCAAGAGGGAGGGGCATATCGCAGGTGGTTGAGGAGACGGTGCTGCTGTCCTCCTGTTCCTCCTTCTGAAGCGAGCCCACCACAAACTGAGAGGACGGCATTTTACCTTCCCACGCAGCGGGCTCTGGCCCTCTTTCCAAACTATCCAAAACGAGTGTCTTTGGAGATGCCTTCTCCATTTCCAAGCCCGTTACCCCCACGTCTTTGTGGTCGTCAAAGTGCATGTGATTTGTGTTATTGTTCGGACTGGGGAGGTCAACCGGTTGAATTCCCGGGACTAGCGTGTGCCTTTCCACGCTGACGTTCATGTGTGCCGTGACGCTCGCTCCGGGGTTGGGCGTCTTCCTAAAGACGTTATGGTTCTGACATGAGCGAGGCAGATAGCTCCCCTCGGACACGGTTGTGTAGTTGTTATACGGTTCCTCGTTGGCAATAAAGCCTGTGGAAGAGTACATGGCCAAGGGGCTGATGGGCTCCGTCTCGGCCCGGTGTGACGTGGCAAGCACCTGCTGCCCATTCCCCAGCTTGCGGTTGTCGTCCTGGGACACAAGCCAGGGGGCAGTTCTCCGTTGGAGGGTGCGGCCGGAGCGCGGCAAGCTGTTGAACTTGTTGGCATAGTCTGCTGGCAGCACCGCGCCACTGCCGAACATCTCCAGGTAGTCGTGAAGCTCGCGGTCGGCCATGGCAGCCACGGTGTGGCGGTGGCGACGGGCGCTGGCTGAACGACCCAGGGGGCTGTGGGGACTGGCGGGATGCTGCTGGAGGAAGTCCAGGAGGCCCTCCTTGGTGAGCATATCCACATCGTTCTCGCTGCTGCTGCGGCCGAAGCCGACATTACCGGCGCCGGCAGCCTGCTGCTGGTCGGGATTCCAGGCAAATCGCTTCTCCTCCAGCTCTCTGAGACGCCGCTGCCTGGCCGCCTCCTTCAGCTCCCGCTCCAGGTTATCCTGACAGAGACAACGAAAGGACGGGCTAATTAATAACATATTGTGTACAGTGCCTTCAGGAAAGTATTCAGACTCCTTGACTTTTTCCACATTTTGTTTACATACACCTACATCAGTATGTCCTTCTGAAGAGTTTGTTACTTTTGTTACTTCAGGAAATGCAGTGCAGGTTAATGTGAGTGTGCATTTGTAGGTTAGATAGAGAACGTGAGTTATATTACATATCTGAAACTACATAGAAGAGACTTAAAATATTTGAATTGAAATATTAAAAGAAAACACCACCTCACCTTGACAGCCTTTTTGAACTTGAGACAGAAGTCCTGGAAGATGCGGAAACACTCGTCCAGCATGAAGGTGTCCTTGTCCTCACAGAAGAAGTCAATAAGCGCATTGCCCTCCTTCCGCAGGTCCAGCCTGCGCCTCTTCAGGTCCTGGAGGGTCCTTGTGGAGCTCTGTTGGGGATAACAGACAATGGATGACAGACACATAGATTAGATATATAAAAACATTTCAACATATTATTACCTTTAAAATATACCAAAAACAGGGGGCTTGGTGATACCGTTTATCAGGGCTGTAGGATAGTATGAATGGTAAGCACTTGCAAAATACAGATTGACTCATATTGGCCCATATTTTGTTATGCTTACAGGGTGTTCTCCCAGGTGAGACCATAGTGGTAAGTTATCTGATATACATTTCTTTGTTACAGTCACCCTAGGATCCGCTTTGGTATCACAACTGGCTAAGGATGTCTCCACTGTGTGCCGCCCTCATGCACCGTAATCAGCACAGAGCACAATTCCCAAATGGACTGAATGTGCTCCCACCTGCAGGAAGGGGTCCAGCTGCTCCAGGAGCTCTGGGTCACTCTGGACCTTCTCCTCCAGGGATCTGGTCCTGACGTAGAGAGACGAGAACTCCAACTCGATGTTTTCCACTGATATTCTGCGGGGATATGCAAATCATCCAAAGCCTGTTAAAATACATTCTGCGGCTCAGTTGGTAGAGCGTGGCGCTCGCAACATCAGGGTTGTGTGTTGGATTCCTGCTGGGACCACCCATAAAATGTATGCGCTTAGATGAAAGTGTATTTTACATATATTATATATATTATAATAAACGTGAATAGTTTAAGATTCTGGAACTTTGTGGACTGCTGTAGCAGATGGCTACGTTAGCATCGTAAAATGTGACTGTGCCTTCCTGAGACTTGAAGTACTGCTGAACCTGAACACAGAAATGCCTTTGCTTGTATCATTCAGTCGTATTGATGGTGCTTTAGAAATTGCTATGTTGTTGGGAACACTGGTTCACTGTGGCAGAAATGGACCATGTTATACTGTATGGCACTTAAATTCAAAGACCTATCTACAGTGCATTCGATAAAGGTGAAGGCACAACAGTTAGAGAGGCTGGAAGTAAGGACGATGTGTTAGCACATCCACAGCGGAGCATTATCTGTTGGCACACCAGGAGAGAGGGAGAGCTGAACTGTATCATGCAGAGATGACCTTGTAAAAGAGCTTGACAGCCACAGGGAAGATAATGCATCCTAAACAGTGCAGTATACTGCCAGCGACATTGGGAGCTTAAATTCATTTGAAATTCAACTCAAGGCTTTAGTAGGGATCTGTGATTTCAATCAGTGCTGCTGTTATTCTAGCCAATTACTAACTTCTTCATTTGATTGCATTTAAACTATGAGCATGTATTGTACCATATACAGTGGGGAAAAAAAGTATTTAGTCAGCCACCAATTGTGCAAGTTCTCTCACTTAAAAAGATGAGAGAGGCCTGTAATTTTCATCATAGGTACACTTCAACTATGGCAGACAAAATGAAGAAAAAAAATCCAGAAAATCACATTGTAGGATTTTTAATGAATTTATTTGCAAATTATGGTGGAAAATAAGTATTTGGTCACATACAAACAGGCAAGAATTCTGGCTCTCACAGACCTGTAACTTCTTCTTTAAGAGGCTCCTCTGTCCTCCACTCGTTACCTGTATTAATGGCACCTGTTTGAACTTGTTATCAGTATAAAAGACACCTGTCCACAACCTCAAACAGTCACACTCCAAACTCCACTATGGCCAAGACCAAAGAGCTGTCAAAGGACACCAGAAACAAAATTGTAGACCTGCACCAGGTTGGGAAGACTGAATCTGCAATAGGTAAGCAGCTTGGTTTGAAGAAATCAACTGTGGGAGCAATTATTAGGAAATGGAAGACATACAAGACCACTGATAATCTTCCTCGATCTGGGGCTCCACGCAAGATCTCACCCCGTGGGGTCAAAATGATCACAAGAACGGTGAGCAAAAATCCCAGAACCACACGGGGGGACCTAGTGAATGACCTGCAGAGAGCTGGGACCAAAGTAACAAAGCCTACCATCAGTAACACACTACGCCGCCAGGGACTCAAATCCTGCAGTGACAGACGTGTCCCCCTGCTTAAGCCAGTACATGTTCAGGCCCGTCTGAAGTTTGCTAGAGAGCATTTGGATGATCCAGATGAGGATTGGGAGAATGTCATATAGTCAGATGAAACCAAAATATAACTTTTTGGTAAAAACTCAACTCGTCGTGTTTGGAGGACAAAGAACACCATACCTACTGTGAAGCATGGGGGTGGAAACATCATGCTTTGGGGCTGTTTTTCNAGATAAACTTTTGTTATTGACCAAATACTTATTTTCCACCATAATTTGCAAATAAATTCATAAAAAATCCTACAATGTGATTTTCTGGATTTTTTTTCTTCATTTTGTCTGTCATAGTTGAAGTGTACCTATGATGAAAATTACAGGCCTCTCTCATCTTTTTAAGTGAGAGAACTTGCACAATTGGTGGCTGACTAAATACTTTTTTTCCCCACTGTATTTTTTATATGTCATTAAAGCTGCAGTCTGCGATTCATAAAACAACAAAGTGGGCACCTCGCCACTTGGTAAACAGCTGAGGTATGCGGCTGGAGAAATGAAACCAGACTTAAAGCTGCAGTCTTATTAAAGCAGCAGTCTGCAGTTCAGAAAACAACAAACAGGACACCCCACCACTTGTTTAGGTCAACAGCTAAGGGATTTTGGGGCGGGGCGGGGCGGGGCTGCAGAAATGTTACTAGACTGCAGCTTTAAGCACAAATCATCCTCCAGTAGTAGTCATATAAAGGCAACATATACAAACAGGGCTAATGGAGGGAAATAACTGTGCCAATGCTCTGTAAGAGCAGTGGCTGAAGCAAGAACCTATAGGCTACACATAGAATTCCAGGAACTGAGTTAGTGATATTGATTGTGAAAAGAGCCCAATAAAATTCCTTACACAGTATAGGGCATTGATAGATAACGGGTGTGAAATTGACTGGGCGTCTTCTAGGTGAACTAGTTCTAAGACTCCTGTCAAAGGCAAGCAGTGCAAATGCTGCGTTCTTGACATGGCAGAGTGTTTTGAAATAAAACTTGCAAACTCTGAGCATTAAGTTGTATGTATTCACGTGCTTTGAAGTCGTTGAAAATGTCAATTGGCTAACGGCTAACTAGGTATGTCAACCATAAACTACAGTTATTATGGTCACAAACAAATTACAGTGTTCAAAAATTGTATAAATAAACTTGGCAAAAAAAGAAACGCCCCTTTTTCAGGACCCTGTCTTTCAAAGATAATTCGTAAAGATCCAAATAACTTCACAGATCTTCATTGTAAAGGGTTTAAACACTGTTTCCCATGCTTGTACAATGAACCATAAACAATTAATGAACATAAGACACTAACAGCTTACAGACGGTAGGCAATTAAGGTATGTCAATTAAGGTATGTCAATCCCTGCTAGGTAAAGCCCCGCCTTATCTCAGCTCGCTAGTCACCATAGCAGCACCCACCCGTAGCACGCGCTCCAGCAGGTATATCTCACTGGTCACCCCCAAAGCAAATTCCTCCTTTGGCCGACTTTCCTTCCAGTTCTCTGCTGCCAATGACTGGAACAAACTACAAAAATCTCTGAAACTGGAGACACTTATCTCCCTCACCAGCTTTAAGCATCAGCTGTCAGAGCAGCTCACAGACCCCTGCACCTGTATATAGCCCATCTGTAAATAGCCCAACCAACTACCTCATCCCCTACTGTATTTATTTATCTTGTTCCTTTGCACCCCAGTTTTTCTACATTGCACATTCATCTACTGCACATCTACCATTCCAGTGTTTAAATGCTATATTGTAATTACTTTGCTACCATGGCCTATTTATTGCCTTACCTTCCTTATCTTACCTCATTTGCACTCATTGTATATAGAATTGTTTTTCTACTGTATTATTGACTGTATGTTTGTTTTACTCCATGTGTAACTATGTGTTGTTGTATGTGTCGAACTGCTTTGCTTTATCTTGGCCAGGTCGCAGTTGTAAATGAGAACTTGTTCTCAACTTGCCTACCTGGTTAAATAAAGGTGAAATAAATAAATAAATAAAAAGGTCACAGTTATGAAAACCTAGGACACTAAAGAGGCCTTTCTACTGACTCTGAAAAACACCAACAGAAAGATGCCCAGGGTCCCTGCTCATCTGTGTGAACGTGCCTTATGCATGCTGCAAGGAGGCATGAGGACTGCAGATGTGGCCAGAGCAAAAAATGGCAATGTCCGTACTGTGAGACGCCTAAGACAGCACTACAGGGAGACAGGACGGACAGCTGATTGTCCTCGCAGTGGCAGACCACGTGTAACAACACCTGCACAGGATCGGTACATCCAAACATCACACCTGCGGGACAGGTACAGGATGGCAACAACAACTGCCCGAGTTACACCAGGAACGCACAATCCCTCTATCAGTGCTCAGACTGTCCTGTTGTAAGGCAGGTCCTCACAAGACATCACCGGCAACAACGTCGCCTATGGGCACAAACCCACCGTCGCTGGACCAGACAGGACTGGCGAAAAGTGCTCTTCACCAACAAGTCGCGTTTTTGTCTCACCAGGGGTGATGGTCGGATTCGCGTTCATCTTCGAAGGAATGAGCGTTACACCGAGGCCTGTACTCGGGAGCGGGATGGATTTTTGAGGTGGAAGGTCCGTCATGGTCTGGGGCGGTGTGTCACAGCATCATCGTACTGAGCTTGTTGTCATTGCAGGCAATCTGAGCCCAGATCTCAATCCCATTGAGCACATCTGGGACCTGTTGGATCGGAGGGTGAGGGCTAGGGCCATTCCCGCCAGAAATGTCCGGGAACTTGCAGGTGCCTTGGTGGAAGAGTGGGGTAACATCTCACAGCAAGAACTGGCAAATCTGGTGCAGTCCATGAGGAGGAGATGCATTTCAGTACTTAATGCAGCTGGTGGCCACACCAGATACTGACTGTTACTTTTGATTTTGACCCCCCCTTTGTTCAGGGACACATTATTCCATTTCTATTAGTCACATGTCTGTAGAACTTGTTCAGTTTATGTCTCAGTTGTTGAATCTTGTTATGTTCATACAAATATTTACACATGTTAAGTTTGCTGGAAATAAACGCAGTTGACAGTGAGAGGACGTTTCTTTTTTTGCTGAGTTTAGATTGCTTTTGATAAATAATGTATTGTTGCTGCATTTAACTGCTGATAATGCTGTCTTCTAAGTAATTTCCTAAATAGGTGACGTAGTAGTTGCAGCACATATTTGACACCTGAGTGTCCTACTTTACGGAAATTATGAGTTGGAGGACTGTTCAAATGGCTTTTCCCCAGTTTGCAAGTTTTCGACATCAGGAAGACCGCATAATGAAGGACTATTTACCTGGAAGCACTCTGGATGTCCTGAAGTTTCTCAGGGAACTTCAGCAGCTTCTCGTCCTTCTTCTGTGCCTCCTGAGTAGATAGGAAAGGAATTAGAATTAGCTTTGTATAATGCTTTATTACGTGTTATGTACACCCATATCCCGCTTGTAATTTCCAATCTGTTTAATAAAGCTTGAAAATACATAAGGATGGTGGAACTCAACTCCTTCCGGCAATATTCAACATTTCTCTCATTTAGTCTCTGTTTACTCAAACATCGATGTCATGGAATATTTACGAGTGACAACTTCTCTGCCATCTAAAGGGCATCTGTGGAAAGCCTCTCCTTTTTCTGTGTCAAAAAATACGTATTCACGCATATCAAATTCTAACAACCTGATTTAAACAAACTACTGAATTCTGACCCACTGGGCACACCGCGTCATTTAAACGTGGAAATGTGGGTAATATTTGGTTGAGACGTTGATCAATGAGAAACCTTTATTCACCCACTCAAAAAGACAGCCTGAAGTTTGCTGAATTCCCAATGTGTCACTATGCTTTCAACCTTCTAAAAGCACAACCAAATTCCACTGAAAAAACAATGTCTGATGTTTGGTTTAGTTATCATCTATCTACATGTGTTATCACTGAACGTTCCATCATATAGAAGCACAACAAAGTTCAAATGTGAATACAACGTCAGATATTTTGCATCCATACACTGAGTTTACCAAACATTAGGAATACCTTCAACAAGGGATCATAGCTTTCACCTGGATTCACCTGGTCAATCTATGTAATGGAAAGAGCAGGTGTCCTTAATGTTTTGTATACTCAGTGTACAACAACTTAATGTGTTCTCACTGTGCTTCATCTAAAAGCAAAGCTGAGAGCAGCAATGAACAGGGTTTACAGGATGACAGAAAGGACACGAGATCAGTTGGATAGCAAAGCAAGCACTCTATCATGTAACTATATTCCTTTATGTGCAATCAGTGAAAGCATTACTATGTTTCTCTCTCAATACCACAAGGATGACTCAAGTGAAGTTTAGTCTAGTGCTGTAGGTTGGTTCTTTGAATGCAGCAGGTAATCATTCTTAAAGTCATTACTTCATGTTTTGAGTTTATAAACCAATTCTGGGGTCAATTTGACTAATGGTTTATGTTAAGATTTGTGTTTATTGGTATATTGTGGTCATCTTTGAGTTCTGGGGCTCCCGAGTGGTGCAGCGGTCTAAGGCGCTGCATCTCAGTGCAAGAGGTGTCATTACAGTCCCTGGTTCGATTCCAGGCTAGATCACATCCAGCCGTGATTGGGAGTTGTGGTGTGTGTGCAAGTCTGCGTGTTTCCTCCAGTGTGTCTCCTTCAGTGTCTGCTCTCTCTGTCAGACCCACCAAAGCCACAAAATGCAGCAGGTTCATGCCCGGTTTGTTGGCCTTGGTGTCGGCCAGCGAGAGGAGCGATGACAGCTTGAAGCCCACGGCGTTGCCCGCGTAGCCGCCCTGCGGGACGGGGAGGAGGATAAACAAGCAGTGTCATAGTGGTGCCATAAAAGCCATTATCCCACCCTAGCCATCGTCCTATCAGACAGAGAGGGAGAGAGGAGAGATGGGGGGGAAAGAACGAGACAGATGTCACAGATTGATGGAGAGGGTGAGTGAGTGAGTGAGTGATTGATTGAGGAGAGAGAGGAAGAGAGAGTGAGGATAGATAAATAGAAAGGGGGGTGAGAGATAATGGCATTGTTGATTTACAGCGTTCATGATGTTTCCAGCCTGCAGGACCAGGTGGAGGATGGTGTGTAGTTCCTCACAAGTCATCAGCTCTACAGAGAGAGAGGAGAGAGGGGTCAATACAAACCCAGAGCATTCAGCAGCAACCTCCATCAGATCTGGGTTTCAAATACTTCAAAAATCGATTCAAATACTTTACCTGTGCCTAGTTGAGCTTGCCTGGCTTAATAAATGAATAGAAAAGTTCCAAAACTGCAAACACCACCCATCTGGCACTCCAGGCAGACTCAAGCAAATGCTCAAAGTATTTCAGCCCCAGGTCTGCCCCCCATCAAACACCATCTCTGTTTGGAATTAACTTCCACCATACACTTCCACTACAACTCAAGCTAGCTTTCAACTGAGATATACAACTGTATAGAGATGATGCCATAGTTCTAGCATGACTGTAGGTCTATTGATATTTCAAATACTGTTTAATACAGCTAGCTACTCATTAGGAGTGATGTCGGCCCCATCAAGAATCTGCTTTCACTAGTCATCACAAATCATCAAGTAGCTTGTCTGTGACTTGCACTTTGTTTAAATAGCGACTGGACAACAGCGTAAACAAAATCACTTTGTTTAAATAGCGACTGGACAACAGCGTAAACAAAATCACTTTGTTTAAATAGCGACTGGACAACAGCAAAATGCATCATATATGTACATGCACATCCTCAATCAAAAGCTATTCATGATGAGATGGAGTAAATACCAAACCCCCCCCCCCCGCAAAATAACGACGGCTCAAAACCAACTTATCCAACGTTGCATCAATGTGCAGAGCTGTGGTCGACTGGATAACACTCTCGACACGTGTCACATAAGGCTTTGCACTGGAGATCAGGGCTCAATCCCTTCTACCTGTGTTATAAAGCCCCAAATTCACTGAGAGGTCAAACTCTGTGTCAAGCCGTTTTATCAATCATTCAAAAACCCTGCGGCAACTGAAAGACCTCACAATGCAGATTTTACAGCAGCCTGCACTCTCAAGACATCTTTAGCTTACTAAATGTATCAGGGCAAATCATTTGCTAAATTGGTGCTGCTCTTTAGGCACTAGCAAGCTCATTTGAACGTATTAGCTACAGTAGCTGCATACCAACATATCATGCACAGGCCCACTGTACTGCAATAAATGTCAACGTGTTGCATATTTCAGAGCCCAAATGACAAAAACAAGTCGACTGTGGATCATATGATTGGTTTCAGACGCAGTGCTTAATGGGCACCCTACAGCATAATAACACTGACACACCGCGGCCATCCGCTGGTTTCAACATGTTCGTCATCACGGTCTGTTTTGTCCTTTGCAATCATTAACCATTAACCAAATGAGGTCTACTGTCCCTACCCCTGAAAAAATCTCTAGGTGCATCCATCCATGTCTCTATATATCTGTAAATACATTAGGTATCTCAGTATCTTTCTATCTCTGTATCTCTGTATTTACCTGTCTGTTCATTGCATGAACCCCCATGTCTGTCATTAACCTGAAAATCTCCTCTGCATGAACCAGGGTTTGGGACCAAAATACTCTTTCAGTCGATTATCTCTGAACAGAACCATTATTTGTTCCGTTCCACTGTTCTGACCAGAAAAATAAAGTTCTGAATCGGTATGAACCCGCAAAAAGTAATGGTTTATATAGTTCCTTTCTGTTCCTTTTTAAACCTTATTTTTACATTTAGCTCGACATTAAATTACTTCACCAATCAGTGCGGATAGAGCAACTTGCTGTGGAGCAGATAAGCAATTTAATCTGTATAGGAAAGTAGATAAAAGAGCAAATTGTATTTTGCCATAATAGCATGGTTTAATCATAAAGACAAACACACACACACTGTGCTGCCAGTCACAGTGTAGGGCGCGAGAAGCAAATGACATTTTGAGGGTGAGGAGAGAGCGAGAGAGGATGGCGGAAGCTTGCCTTGAAGCGTTGGGCATCTTGTTATGTTATGCATTATCTGAATTAGGCCCACAGAATTATACCTACGGAGCGGCTTCTATGGAGGATCTTTGAATGTCTTTGTACTTCCAAGTTGATTTAACGTTGGACCAGAGCAAACATTAGCTAGAATGAAAAACACGTCTTACGTTTTGTAGCTAATCAATCCAATGTGAAACATGATAACTATAGTATCCTTAGCAAGCATTGAAAAAGTCTATCCATTCTTCTCTAATTAAACATCTCTCCCTAATTCCTGAATTCAGAGGAGAGGGGCATGTAGCCTACACACACACACACACGCATCCACTGGCAAAGATTTCCAGCTGGCAGGCAGATGCTGGAATAAGTTCCTGAGTGACAGAAAGAGGGCTTTGCTTAGGCGCTTTGTTGCGATTTTTGTCGGACTGGAAGAAAATTCTCAGAACGTAAAATGTTATTAACCGGTTTCCATGCTTTCAAAATAACAGTTCTGTTATGGAACAGTATAGATCACTTTTGTTTTCGGTTCGGGTTCTGTTCCTCAAATAATTTTGTTATTTTCCGGTTTTCTGTTCTGTTCCCTGAACCGGTTCCAACCCTTACCTGCATCTACCACTCATCTACTTTATAAATATGTCCGAATACAGCACCAGCTCATATAACACGCACGCACGCGCACATACACACTGGGTCTTTGTCACACCTCAGCGCCGTGACTCAAATATCTGGGTCACCAGTCTACGATGTGTGGCAGCGCCAGTGGGCGTGGGTGTCCGCTGGCGGGGCAGTGGTGTGTCATCATCATTACCTTTGGTGGCCACGCGGATGACATCGATCTCACGGCTCATCACAGCGCAGGACTGAAAGAACTCCTCACGCAGGACCATGGCCTCGATGCGCAACTCAAACCTGTCAGGGGCGACAGAGAACAGGGGGTGTCAGATTCACTGGCACAGGGAACAGAACAGTACAATTTGCTATACAACTCCAGGCCCTCGGTCTCGTGGACCAAAGCACTGCTGGTTTTCATTCTCTTCTAATCAGGTACTGATTTACACTTGGCCTTGATCTATGAACTACCAGGGAGAAAACCAGCAGTAGTTTAACCCTCGAAGGGAAATAGAATAGACCTTATGTTACAGTACCATATACTGCACGCCCTTTTATTTATCTGAAGTAAGTACTCAGTCAATTTCTCAAACCTGCATAGTTTATGCTATAGCATATAACCATGCATTTTCCTTTGGAGCAAATTAAATTGCAGAATGAACAGTTGTGGGTACTGGAAAAATACTAGCAAGGTAGGTAGGTTCATGGCTGATTTGATTGATAAGTGAATCAAGATTTGATTGATTCATGCAGTAACAGGGACGGACTGAGTCCAGAAATTGTCTCGGGCATTTCTAACACACCGGCCCATTTATTTTGTTGAGGCCCCAACACCGGTCCATTTATTTTGTTGAGGCCCCAACACCGGTCCATTTATTTTGTTGAGGCCCCAACACCGGTCCATTTATTTTGTTGAGGCCCCAACACCGGTCCATTTATTTTGTTGAGGCCC
>QNTS01001640.1:81610-134771 GCA_003317085.1 Hucho hucho
TTAAGTGATCTGAGTTTGGATTCATTCAGAATGGTCTTGAGCTGCTTTAGTCACCTTGGGAGTTTGGATTCATTCAGAATGGTCTTGATCTGCTTTAGTCACCTTGGGAGTTTGGATTCATTCAGAATGGTCTTGATCTGCTTTAGTCACCTTGGGAGTTTGGATTCATTCAGAATGGTCTTGATCTGCTTTAGTCACCTTGGGAGTTTTGTTTATATATATTTTTTTCAATTCACTTTGGACTATTTTATGTATGTCCATTACATGAAATCCAAATAAAATATCAATTTAAATTACAGGTTGTAATGCAACAAAATAGGAAAAACGCCAAGGGTGTCACAGATCCCTCCAGAACTGTCATTGCGCACCTGCGCACATCGTTACAGAATAATCAACCATTAAGGGAGACAGCGGGAATGGCCCGTCTGACGACGCTGCAACTGGCCCGTCTGACGACGCCACAACCGGTCCGTCCGACGCCACAGCAACTACGGCAGCTGCATCGGGTCCTGATCAACCCGCACTTTCGTGCCATGTTGGATTGCGCAGATGATTCCGGGCCTCGTCCTGTGTTTTTAATCATTCAGTCGCGTCTGTATTTATTCCAGGTACTCCTTGCCTTTTTTGTTTTGGGTTTCAACCCTGTATTTTTGTATACGTGTTGGTTTCATTTTCGTCCCCGTGCCTTTATATGGCATGCTGTCATTTGGGAAATAAAAACCCCTATTACGCATTCCTGCGCTTGTCTCTCGATCCCTTCATACCAGCGTGACAAAGGGGGATGAATACTTTTGCAAGGTACTGTAGGTCATGCTGTGAACAACAAATGCAACAGGCACAGACAGTACAAACTAGTTGTACTGTAATTTGCCTCGCCCCTCTATTGAAATACCCTAACCCAGTGGTTGTCAATTCTGGTCCTGGGGACACAAAGGGGTGCAAATTTTGTTTTTTGCTTTGATGATTTGAATCAGGTGTGTAGGGCTGTGGTAAAAACAAAAATGTGCACCCCTTTGGGTCCTCAGGACCAGGATTGAGAACCACTGCCCTAACAGATTGACAACTCTACAGGGGCGGCAGGTAGCCGCGGTTAGAGCGATAGGCCAGTAATCAAGAAGTAGCTGGTTTGAATCCCGAAGCCGACTATGTGAAAAATCTGTTGATGTGCCTTGAAGTCGCTCTGGATAAGAGACTCTGCTAAATGACTAAAATGACTAAAATGTAAATAAAATGTAAATAAAATACAGAAAACACCATAATTATGACACACAGACACACACACGTGACCTTATCCCCTAGCGTGCCGGACTAAGGAGGCCGCCACTTAAAACAAGTTACACAACGGTGTCGTGTTTCACACAAGGCGTCTCGTTTTTCTCCCTCAGACCGATTGGTGGAATTTTATCCCTGCTTTATGTAAGCTAATCTAACAGAACCGGAGGAAGACTTACTTCTTGAACTGCCTGAGGAAAATGCCCACATTCATGCCCCGCTTAGAGTCCAGAATGCTGATCTGAGAACAGTAGAAAGAGAAGAACACGATTCAGTACAGGAGGATCATGTGGGAATGATTGTGATGCTAGATTAGGGTTGCAAAGCTACCGGTAATTTACCAAAGTTACCGGGATCAATAATATTGGTAAAAACAGGTGACAATCTACAATGAGTACACAAAACATTAAGAACATCTGCTCTTTCCATTACATTGACTGACCAGGTGAGTCCAGTTTTTTTTTTGTGTGACATGCCTTCACTTTCAATGGCTGTCTATGGGATTCTCAGTAAAATAGGACCCAGATTGCAGTACCTATGGCTTCCACTAGATGTCAACAGTCTTTAGACAAGGTTTCATGCCTTTATCATGGAAGACAACCGAACAGAAGAAGAATTTGTAAGAGGATGGAGGAAGTCACTTTAGTTTTTTGTGCGCGAGACCGTGTGCGCGTTCCTCTGTATTTTCCTTTTCTATCGCTCAGGTTATTATCCATGTGAAATATAATAGTTAATATACATAAAAGGATACCTAAGGATGCATGATGTTATAAATGATGTTTGATTTGTTTGGGCAAAGTTGATAGGTAAAGTTGATAGGTATAATTTGAACGCTTTCTCTTCACTGTACAATGGGCGAGTAGACTGTGGATTTTCTGAACATAACGCGCCAACCAAACGGAGATTTATGGATATAAACAATGACTTTTTCTAACAAAAGAAACATGGATTGTCTTGCTTGGACACTTCGGTATGCCCTCAGCAGAAGATCATCAAAGGTAAGCGATTTATTTTAGCTCTTATATGTGTTTTGTCAGACCGGTGCTTGATATGAAATTATGCTAATACATAAAATATGTGAGGTGCTATCCTCAAACAATCAAATGTTGTGCTTTCGCCGTAAAGCCTTTTTGAAATCTGACAACGCTGTGATATTGCCAAGAGTCTAAGCTTTTGAAGACTATGCAACACTTGTATATTGATGAATGTTTTATAATTCAACATTTGGATTTTGAATTTGGCGCCTTACATTTCTCCGGGTAGTGTCGGGAACGGGGCGCTAGCGCCCCAATGATCCTTAAGAGGATCAACAAGGGTATTATTTTCAAATAACTCTGCAACTGTTCCAGATCTGGGATAACTATAGCTTTAACAATAGTTAAAACAATATGGGGGGAGATTCTAAAAAAGCAACTTTTTGTTTTATACAGATCTCAGGAAGTGACTACCTTTCCTGAAACTATTGGATTGGCTGTGTCTGGAACTGCATGTTGAAGATATAATATAGAATGAATAGAACACAATTTCCTATACTATTCCATTTTATCTGACAGTCATATTTGATCTACACAATAGATTTATATCTGAGCATTCTGTAAACGTCTATTCTCCTGAATGTCCATTGCCTCAGGTGTAAATAATCAAGTCAAACAAAAACGAATTATATTTTGTACAGATAAGAATGACTCTTTCAACATGCCACTGAAACGGTTGAAAGCTGCAATAAATTGTATGATACCTGAACATACAGCAGAGAAATTAAAAGCCATTTGCATGGTAGGCAAAAACAACTTCGAAACTCTTTTTCCATCGGAGGGGAAGTGTTCTTTGTTTCAAACATACTATACCAGGGTTCCCCAATTACATTCAGCTGTGGGATGATTTTTACTTGAGCGGATGGTCGCGGGACCGGAACATAATTAGAATGTGAAATGTCAGAATAATAGTAGAGAGAATGATTTATTTCAGCTTTTATTGCTTTCATCACATTCCCAGTGAGTCAGAAGTTTACATACACTCAATTAGTATTTGATAGCATTGCCTATAAATTGTTTAACTTGGGTCAAACGTTTCGGGTAGCCTTCCACAAGCTTCCCACAATAAGTTGGGTGAATTTTGGCCCATTCCTCCTGACAGAGCTGATGTAACTGAGTCTGGTTTGTAAGCCTCCTTGCTCGCACACACTTTTTCAGTTCTGCCCACAAATTTTCTATAAGATTGAGATCAGGGCTTTGTGATGGCCACTCCAATACCTTGACTTTGTTGTCCTTAAGCCATTTTGCCACAACTTTGGAAGTATGCTTGGGGTCATTGTCCATTTGGAAGACCCATTTGCGACCAAGCTTTAACTTCCTGACTGATGTCTTGAGATGTTGCTTAAATATATCCACATAACTTTCCTTCCTCATGATTCCATCTATTTTATGTAGTGCACCAGTCCCTCCTGCAGCAAAGCACCCCCACAACATGATGCTACCACCCCCGTGCGTCACGGTTGGGATGGTGTTCTTCGGTTTGCAAGCCTCCCCCTTTTTCCTCCAAACATAACGATGGTCATTATGGCCAAACAGTTCTATTTTTGTTTCATCAGACCAGAGGACATTTCTCCAAAAAGTACGAACTTCGTCCCCATGTGCAGTTGCAAACCGTAGTCTGGCTTTTTTATGGCGGTTTTGGAGCAGTGGCTTCTTCCTTCTTCTTGCTACCAGTTTGGTCAAAAAAGTGTGTACAAAAAGAATTTAAGATATTTCATGTTGAAACCCTCATATTAAACACCAATGGTATTCACTAAGTTGATTGTTTATTTTTAAGATAATGTTTTACAGCTTTGTCAATGTATTTTTTTATTATATTTTTCATAATTCTTTTAATATATATTTTATATGTAAGGACACACAAAGGGCCAGAGATAATTACAGGGGCACCTGTGATAATCTGAATTACCCAAAAGGGCCACTACATGTCTTGTGATTAATTACATAAAATCCTTGAAAATTACCAAAATGCTAGAACATTTCCAGTAATATACCCTCTGCTAGATACAGTATACTGAATTGAGCCTGAACTGTCCAGTGTGTGTGTGTGTGTGTGTGTGTGTGTGTGTGTGTGTGTGTGTGTGTGTGTGTGTGTGTGTGTGTGTGTGTGTGCTGCTTTGCCTTAATTACAAAAGGCAGGAACAGGAACCTTCTCGCTGCTTAATTATAGTGTGAGGTACTGCCGTGGTTCTGGAACAGTAGCTGAGTACACTTCCGGAGTGGGAAATAGATAGAGAAACTGGATCTTTGTTCCGATTCTCTAACCTTCTCCAGAAGTGTGCACTTGTTCACTCCCCCTCATGTATTTAGGAGTATTGGATTGCTGCATACATGGCTGAAGTGAGAGTCTGAAATGATAGGTGGCCATCTGCACTCTTTAAAGATCCTTTATATCAAATAGTGAGTGTCTGTTATAGGAGCATAGGTTTCAAAATATGAATAGGAGAGATGGAGACCCGCACACTGTCGAAAAAGTGGACAAATCCAAAACTGAGGTTTAAATGCAAAAATAGAGATGATTTATTGGGACATCATGATGCCCAAATAGTGCATTGGGCAGAAAAGTGCACAAATTAAAGGTGGAAAACAAATCAAAACTTTTATTTATCAAGCCATCATCACTATTTACACTGGCCTATGTGTTAAAAGCAAAATAGGGCACACTTCCTTTTGGAATTTATTTTGTTATTTAACTAGGCAAGTCAGTTAAGAACAAATTCTTATTTACAATGACGGCCTACACCAGCCAAACCCAGATGACACTGGGCCAAATGTACACTGCCCTATGGGACTGATACAGCCTGGTTGTGATACAGCCTGGATTCAAACCAGGATATCTATAGTGACGCCTCTAGCACTGAGATGCAGTGCCTTAGACCGCTGCACCACTCAGGAGCCCATGACTTGGCAAAATCGATGTGCATTTGAAAAGATCTGTGTACTTCAAATTATTGTCAACTTTGATGGGTTTTAAGAAATTGGGCAACATTAAGGTTTGGCTAATAACTGGTGCCACAGATAGTGACATAGATGCCAGCCAGAAGATGCATGTTTTTTATTGTACACCTGCCCAGGGTCTGGTGATGAAAATCTGCTGTACAATGCTGCCACAATGAGCTTGTACAATGCATTATATTGCAGTGTCAGAGATGTATGTTTTAGTTGTACATGGTCCCTGACAAAGGAACTGCATAAAAAATTAAATATGTCCTAAAAATACCTTCATAATGCCTATGACTTCCAGTTATTGTCTTAATGCTAGTTAGCATTGGCTTGCGAAACTACCTTTAACTTCTCAGGGAGCAGCTCCTGAGGTGACGGTTTTGGAGAGCCTGGTGTGCCCAAAGTAAAATGCCTCCCATTCAGGCCCAGAAAATAGGATATGCATATATTTAGTACCATTGGATAGGAAACACTCTGAATTTTCCAAAACTGTTAACCATTTGTCTGTGAGTGAAACAGAACGGATATGGCAGGCAAAACCCCGAGGAATTTCTGTCCTGGAAAAAGTGATTTTGACACATTGCTCATTTGGGAACCCCTCCCTCATGAAAATGACCATATAAGGGCATATGAATGCAGTACACNTTTCTAACAAAAGAACCATGGATTGTCTTCGTTGGACACTTAGGATGACCTCAGCAGAAGTTCTTCAACAGGTAATTGATTTGTTTTCGCTGTGAAATGTGTTATGTGTGTGCCACGCTGGCTAATGAATTCATGGCTATGAGAAAGTATGTGAGGTGCTGCCCTCAAACAATCAAATGTAGAGCTTTCGCCGTAAAGCCTTTTTGAAATCTGACAACGCTGTGATATTGCCAAGAAACAGAGCTTTTGATGAGTATGAAACACTTGTATATTGGTGCATGTTTAATAATTCAACTTTGGGATTTTGAATTTGGCGCTTTACATTTTACCTGGTGGTGTCGGGAGTGGGTAGCGACCCACTGAGGGGGACCAAGAGGCATGGAGAGGCAGCCTTTAGTTATTATGCCCCCAGCCTCTGGAATAGCCTGCCAGAGAACCTGAGGGGGACCAAGAGGCATGGAGAGGCAGCCTTTAGTTACTATGCCCCCAGCCTCTGGAATAGCCTGCCAGAGAACCTGAAGGGGGCCGAAACTGTGGACATACTTAAAACACATATTTTTTGTTGTTCGGTTTGTGTAATTCTTTAGTTTTTTTATCATATTGTGTAGTAAATATTTCAGCTTTTATTTTCATTGTTTTTTATTTGTTTTGTTTTCCCCTGTAAAGCACATTGCGTTGCATTCCATGTTTGAAATGTGCTGTACAAATAAAGCATGATTTGATTTAGTATTGTGGAGTAACTACAATGTTGTTGATCCATCCTCAGTTTTCTCCTATCACAGCCATTAAACACCATAACTGTTTTAAAGTCACCATTGGCCTCGTGGTGAAATCCCAGAGCGGTTTGCTTCCTCTCCGGCAACTGAGTTAGGAAGGACTCCTGTATCTTTGTAGTGACTGGGTGTATTGATAAACCATCCAACTGAGTTAGGAAGGACTCCTGTATCTTTGTAGTGACTGGGTGTATTGATACACCATCCAACTGAGTTAGGAAGGACGCCTGTATCTTTGTAGTGACTGGTTGTATTGATACACCATCCAACTGAGTTAGGAAGGAAGCCTGTATCTTTGTAGTGACTGGGTGTATTGATACACCATCCAAAGTGTAATTAATAACTTCACCATGCTCCTAGGGATATTCAATGTCTACTTTCTTTTACCCATCTACCAATAGGTGCCTTTCTTTGCGAGGCATTGGAAACCCTCCATGGTCTTTGTGGTTGAATCTGCGCTTGAAATTCACTGCTCGACTGAGGGACCTTACAGATAATTGTATGTGTGGGGTACAGAGATGAGGTAGTCATTCAGAAATCATGTATATCACTATTATTGCACACAGAGTGAGTCCATGAGACACATTATGTGACTTGTTAAGCACATTTTACTACTGAATTTATTTAGGCTTGAGGCCATAACAAAGGGGTTGAATACTGATTGACTCAACACATTTCAGCTTTTCATTTTCTTATTAATTTGTAAACATTTCTAAAAATGTAATTCCACTTGGACATTATGGGGTATTGTGTGTAGGCCAGTGACAACCTCAGTTTAATCCATTTTAAATTCAGTCTGTAACAACACAATGTGGAAAAAGTCAAGGGGTGTGAATACTTTCTGAAGGCCCTGTATGTCCTAAGTACAATCAAAGGGCTCACTGGAGTAGTGCGTAGCATGTTGCTATATTTGGAGCCCCTTGAGGAATAGGGGTTGTGAAATAACAGCCAGTATTCCCTCCAGGTTGCTCAGACTGTCAAACTGTGACATAAGCTTCACTAAGCTTCATGCGGGCATAGCCTTTTTCAGGGGTATACAATGATTTACACTACGCTCGCCATCGACCCGTTTCCTGTTTCCAGATATGCATGCTGTAAAATTGGCTTTTGTATCGGTTAGTATTATTTCCATCCCTCGAGACAAAGCTGATTGTGCTGTGCTGTGTTAGCTTGTGTTCTGTGATGAGTACAGTGACTTCCAAGAAGAACCTTTGAGTTCAGGTTCAGGTACAGTGTATACAGGTAGCCTAGTGGTTAGTGTTTTGGGCCAGTAACCGAAAGGTTGCTAGATCGAATCCCTGAGCTGCCAAGGTAAAAATCTGTCATTCTGCCCCTGAACAAGGCAGTTAACCCACTGTTCCTAGGCCGTCATTGTAAATAAGAATTTGTTCTTAACTGACTTGCCTAGTTAAATAATTTATGTTTAGTTGTATTGTTTTTACTACAGAGTAAACTGCCATACCAACCAGTCAATCTTAGTCATGTTAGCGCAAACCCAAAACTCTTTGTTAACACATTATACTGCTAACGTCTTTTTCTAGTGAAGTGGACATACCAGCACCCTTATGTCCTGTAATTCCACCAGTAAAACATAAACAGGTCAGGGCGTATCCCCATCCACCATTCACAATCTACCCAGTCAGACTCACCTTGTCCTTGTTCTCCTTGAAGGACCTGGACCGGGTGATGCGGGCTGAGGAGGATCCACTGGTGGCGGGCACACACCCCCGGCTCTGCACTTCCTCCTGCTGGCCGAACAGCTCCTCCACGGAGCGCACGTCGATCTGGTACTGCTGCTGGCAGCGCACCGCCATGGTCCAGATGTTGGGCTGGCTCCGCACCTTCTCCTCCGGGATGGGCTTCCAGAAAAAGCTCCGCACCTGCCGTTTCTTCCGCACACCGTGGCTGGAGAGGGAGGTTGGTGGTGGGGGAGGGAGAGGAGGGGCGTTCGGGGGCAGGGGTGGTGGTGGTGGTGGGGTGTAGTGGTGGGGTAGTGTGGTAGGGTGCAGGGGGGGTTCATTGAGGAAGGGAGAGGGGAGAGTAGAAGCAGAGGGGATGTGGCCCAACATTGGGGAGAGGTCGGAGGTGGTGCTGGTGGTGCTGGCAGTGCTGGTGGTGGTGGCGACGGTGGTGGCGGCGCTGCTTCCCTCGCTGCTGCAGTTCTCTGTCTCATCGGTCAGCGACGGGCTGCTCATAAGATGCATCACACTAGCGTGGGGCTGGGGTGAGGCCTAGTCCTGAGAGGCCACTGCGTCAGATTCTCTCTGCCCTCAATTTCGCTCTCAAGAGTTTGAAGTAGCTCAATCAACTAACAACCTTTCATGCAACTTTAACTCAAGTTACTCAAGTTATTCAGGTATGTCGAAGAAATCATAAACTGCAAAATGAGTCAAGGGTTAAATGGCAAAATAGCTAGAGCACAACAGTTTTTCCCTGAGGCGAATGAGATGAGGTGTCCGTCCGTCTGTCTAGTCACGGCAAGGTTAGCATGCTCTCTGATTCCGTCTGTCTCCATCTTGCTGCCCGTATACCATCACTCCAAACTGGGCCTTGGTAGGGTTCTGGAGCGTTCTGTGGAGGTCATCGTTGGGGGAACCGCCATTGGACCTATAGGGAGGTACAAAAACAACACAAGAGAGGATTATTTGGGGGCAGTCATGCGTGTTGTCCCCAGGACAATCTAAATTAGGGGAAATTGAGGGGTGCGACACATCAAAAGAGAGAACGGGGAACCCCCCGTCGAGGGGAAACCACAATAGGGATATGACAGACTCCATTGTTCTTTTGAAGTCCTTGAAGTCAACCTGTTAGTTGTAAAATGTCCGGAGACACTAGTCTACACATACTTACGCCCTTGGTTACTGGAAGGTTTTCCAAAGCACAAGTGCAGACAACATGGATTTGCCAAGAGTGTATTTAGTTTTCCACAGGTTAGCAAACATGCCGTTTTCCCTTTGTGGGTTTGAATATAGTTTTAGAGTATGAAACCATTGAATTAGATTGCTTTTCATTTGTACAAATTTTGTACTAATCCATTTCCTTGTCATTTGTACTAAAGTTTCCAGTCCATTTCTCTGTGGAAGTTTTCTCATGTAGGAGTTAAATATCATAGATTGGATGATAGGTTGTTCTACTGACCTACCTTTATGAGTGGGAGTGGACTGACCAATCTACTTCATGAGTGACATCATCTTATACCTGTATGAAATGAGTAATATTCCATTGAATATTCCATTTCAAAATACAAAGCAGCTGATATCACAGCTGTTGTCAGAGGCGCAGCACAAAACATAAAGGGCAACTTTGAGAGAAAAGTACCTCAAAACAGAATAGATTCCCTTATAGTTTCTATCAAACCTGAATATAATGCATTATTCCTGAAAGGAAGCAATTGAACCAGTCCTGGCACCAAGATCATATTTCATGCAATGCCTGATTGCTTAAATGTTGTTTTGTGTTTCATGCCTAAATCATCTTAAAGTTACTTTATTGAGCTACACAGTCAATTTCAATTCAGGATGATTTGTACATTAAATGCAAAGCATGTTGATATCAGGGATATTGACTTGCATTGGTTCTTGGAGAAAAATGCTAAATAGTTTGGAGAAAGTGGTAAGGTAAACTAAACCAAAGCATGGATTTCTGTCTTTTCTGCTTGCAGGGTAAGGAAACCAATATATAACTTTGTAATTTGGGTGAGCCATCTCTTTAAGTTCCGCTTTAACAATCCCTTCTGTTGTACAGTGCTTTCAGGTTTTGTCTGATAATAAGAATGAAAGGAGTAGCCTCCAGGAATGTGGATAGTAGGACAGAAGACTCAATCACATTTCTCTCATCCTAATCCTTTTGTCTGTTTGATAAAAGACCACAACCATAAGGAAGGCAAATAGGGTCTTCCTCCCTTTTCAAATCAACCCCCATAGTTCTGTGATGGTGACTAACTCTCTTTCAGAACAACACATCACTCACAACCTAAGCTGACATGGCCTTGGTCATGTGATAGCCACTCATGTCCAAACAAGGAACCGGATATGAGGCATAATAATGGTACAGTGGAAACATCAGTCAGGAAACATCAGTGCTCCAGTCTGCCCCTAAGCACTGACTTAAGAACAGATTGTCCTACTCCAACCCTATCATTAACCATTTGAGCCGAAACAAACTCAAACTGACCCTGGGTCAGGGATATAAGGCATTTATGCTAACCCTTTAGTCTATTTTAACCAAAGGCCTGCTGTTTCCTGGATCTTGCCGTGTCATGCCAACGGCACTACATCCGTTAGCGCCCTGTCCACCGGATCCCACGGGTCCTTTACTAATTCATACGGCTGACGTCACGGCCGGTCTCGTGTTGCCTGCTCGCAGTGTAACGTCAACTGCCCTGTCCTCGGTCCCTGGCTGGGCCGCGGCGTCACTCATGTCTTATTCATGGGGTCTGTGAGGAGCACTTGACCCCGTGGTGAGTCATCTGAAAGAATGCTGCTAGATATGTGCTGATTAGGTAGGCTAGGCTAGGAGATGCTATTGGGAAAACAGGCAGAGGGAGGGAGGGGGTTAAAGCTGCTTCAGCCGCCTTCTCTGGCAAACTCGCCTATCCGGTTGTTGTCATACTGTATTTGCTTCAAAGTCACACACACACAAACACAAACACACACACTGGAGGGAATAGTGGCCGTTTTACCGGTTCCTGACCAATTGTGCTACTTTGTGTATTTTGTTTGCGATTATCTGTTTTTGTACATAATGTTTCCGCTATTGTTTCCTATATCAGAAAATAGCAGCTATCACTAACCTCGATTTGGATGAGGACTTCTACTTCAACGAGTTGGAAGCGAAATATATACTACTGTTCAAAAGTTTGGGGTCACTTAGAAATGTCCTTGTTTTTGAAAGAAAAGCACATTTTTTGTCCATTAAAATAACTTCAAATTGATCAGAAATACAGTGTAGACATTGTTAATGCTGTTAATGACTATTGTAGCTGTAAACGGCTGATTTCTAATGGAATATCTACACAGGCGTACAGAGGTCCATTATCAACAACCATCACTCCTGTGTTCCAATGGCACATTGTGTTAGCTAATCCAAGTTTATCATTTTAAAAGGCTAATTGATCATTAGAAAACCCTTTTGCAATTATGTTAGCACAGCTGAAAAATGTTGTTCTGATTAAAGAAGCAATAAAACTGGCCTTCTTTAGACTAGTTGAGTATCTGGAGCACCAGCATTTGTGGGTTCGATTACAGGCTCAAAATGGGCAGAAACAAAGGACTTTCTTCCGACACTCGTCAGTCTATTCTTGTTCTGAGAAATGAAGGCTATTCCATGCGAGAAATTACCCAAAAAACGGAAGATCTCGTACAATGCTATGTACTACTCCCTTCACAGAACAGCGCAAACTGTCTCTAACCAAAATAGAAAGAGCAGTGGGAGGCCCCGGTGCACAACTGAGCAAGAGGACAAGTACATTAGAGTGTCTAGTTTGAGAAACAGACGCCTCACAAGTCCTCTTCTTCCAGAAGAACAACTATCTCTGCAGCACTCCACCAATCAGGCCTTTATGGTAGAGTGGCCAGCTGAGTATAAGACTGCATAATCTGCATATACATATATACTGAGGAGTGCCTTCCGTCTGGCCACTCTACCATAAAGGCCTGATTGGTGGAGTGCTGCAGAGATAGTTGTTCTTCTGGAAGGTTCTCCCATCTCCACAGGGGAACTCTGGAGCTCTGTCAGAGTGACCATCAGGTTTTTGGTCACCTCCCTGACCAAGGCCTTCTCCCCCGATTGCTCAGTTTGGCCGGGAGGCCAGCTCTAGGAACAGTCTTGCTGGTTCCAAACTTCTTCCATTTAAGAATGATGGAGGCCACTGTGTTCATGGGGACCTTCAATGATGCAGACATTTTTTGGTACCCTTCACCAGATCTGTGCCTCGACAGGTTCACCTTCCAACAGGACATGCACTGTATATTATAAGCCAATTGACAAAACCAAACAGTCCATGTCAATGCATACAGTGAGGGAAAAAAGTATTTGATCCCCTGCTGATTTTGTACGTTTGCCCACTGACAAAGAAATGATCAGTGTATAATTTTAATGGTAGGTTTATTTGAACAGTGAGAGACAGAATAACAACAAAAAAATCCAGAAAAACGCATGTGAAAAATGTTATAAATTGATTTGCATTTTAATTAGGGAAATAAGTATTTGACCCCCTCTCAATCAGAAAGATTTCTGGCTCCCAGGTGTCTTTTATACAGGTAACGAGCTGAGATTAGGAGCACACTCTTAAAGGGAGTGCTCCTAATCACAGCTTGTTACCTGTATAAAAGACACCTGTCCACAGAAGCAATCAATCAATCAGATTCCAAACTCTCCACCATGGCCAAGACCAAAGAGCTCTCCAAGGATGTCAGGGACAAGATTGTAGACCTACACAAGGCTGGAATGGGCTACAAGACCATAGCCAAGCAGCTTGGTGAGAAGGTGACAACAGTTGGTGCGATTATTCGCAAATGGAAGAAACACAAAAGAACTGTCAATCTCCCTCGGCCTGGGGCTCCATGCAAGATCTCACCTCGTGGAGTTGCAATGATCATGANGGGGCCATGTACCGTCAAATCTTGGGTGAGAACTTCCTTCCCTCAGCCAGGGCATGGAAAATGGGTCGTGGATGGGTATTCCAGCATGACAATGACCCAAAACACACGGCCAAGGCAACAAAGGAGTGGCTCAAGAAGAAGCACATTAAGGTCCTGGAGTGGTCTAGCCAGTCTCCAGACCTTAATCCCATAGAAAATCTGTGGAGGGAGCTGAAGGTTCGAGTTGCCAAACGTCAGCCTCGAAACCTTAATGACTTGGAGAAGATCTGCAAAGAGGAGTGGGACAAAATCCCTCCTGAGATGTGTGCTAACCTGGTGGCCAACTACAAGAAACGTCTGACCTCTGTGATTGCCAACAAGGGTTTTGCCACCAAGTACTAAGTCATGTTTTGCAGAGGGGTCAAATACTTATTTCCCTCATTAAAATGCAAATCAATTTATATCATTTTTCACATGCGTTTTTCTGGATTTTTTTGTTGTTATTCTGTCTCTCACTGTTCAAATAAACCTACCATTAAAATTATAGACTGATCATTTCTTTTGTCAGTGGGCAAACGTGAAAAATCAGCAGGGGATCAAATACTTTTTTCCCTCACTGTAAGTAGTTTTTTGGGGTATCTGTACTTTACTTTACTATTTATATTTTTGACTACTTTTACTTTAACTCCACTACATTCCTAAAGAAAAATATAAACTTTTTACCCCTTACATTTTCCCTGACACCCAAAAGTACTTGTTACATTTAGAATGCTCAAGCAGGACAGAATTATGGCACCTATCAATATAACACTTTGTCATCCCTACTGCCTCTGATCTGGCAAACTCACGAAACACAAATACTGTGTTTGTAAATGTCTGAGTGTTGGAGAGTGCCCCTGTAATAAAAAATAATACGAAAATCGTGCCGTCTGGTTTGCTTAATAAGGAATTTGATGTATAGCATTTACTTTTACTTTGTACTTTTACTCAAGTATGACAATTGAGTATTTTTTCTACCACTGTACTTAAGTATATTTAAAACCAGATTAAGGTATCTTTACTTTTACTCAAGTATGACAATTGAGTACTTTTTCTACCACTGTACCCTAGTACATTTAAAACCAGATTAAGGTATCTACTTTTACTCAAGTATGACAATTGAGTACTTTTTCCACCACTGCCCGAGGGCGACAGACACAGTTGGAAAGAGTGTCTAGCTACAATACATCCACCTGCTGTACTGGGAGCGAGCGAGTCCAGACAGACTGTTTAGCCCCACAGCGTTCCCACTCCCATCAGTCTTTATCAGTGACAGGGCTGCCCCACCCAGCCTTATTAACCACTGGGGATGATGTGCTGCCCCCCGCCACAGAGAGAAAGGGTTTGAAGGTGGATGCAAAAAGGCTCTCTAAAGTTTATCTTTAAAGGAGGCGTAGTGTGGATTGTTGAAGCTGGATTTTTAGCCCTGAGGATACTGTGGCCGGATTCAACACAATAGGGGAAAAGGGGGGTGGCAGAGATTTGATATTGGATGTGTGTATGTGTGTGTCGTTCCCCAACTCTAGGGTGACATTCTTTACCTAGACCATGTGGCATATTACTTTCCCCCTAGCCCAGCACCGTCTTCTCATTCACTACTCCGATATTGAGGGCTAAGGAGACAAATCCTCCTCCAGATCAAAGGGAGAGTTGTAATCCGGCGTCCCTGAGAGAGGTTACTTCCTGTGGCTGTTTAAGTGCTTGTTAACCCCAGCACAGACACGCAGTCACACACACACACACACAGACACACACACACAGTCTGAGTGCTAGTTAACCCCCGCAGTGCCGGGGCTTTTCATTCGCTCAGTCGGGGCAGAGAGGGTCTGCCTCTCTGGGATTAAGCCAATCCTGCATCCGCCATCACCGCAGCGGAGACGCTTATTCGCGGAGAGCTCAGTGGGGGAATGGCTCCCTTGCTTTTGAACTTCTATGTTTTAGATCCCTCAAAAGGGTCTCAATCTTGACTTGTCTACGAGTGTAAGGTAGTCATATTGCCCATGGCCTTGTTTTGTGTCTTCTTCATATCTCTAAGCCTTATTTTACTAGTGTTTACCTCAGTAAGACTGCTTGTTGACCTTGTGACAGTGAATCTTGTCCATATCTGGCTCTTTTCACTGTCCATCATCATGGAATGAATGTGTCACCAGGATCTGTGTTTTCTGTTGGGTCTCTTTTTCAAGATACCATAGTAAAATCAGCAAATGATATAGAAACAGTCCTCGACCTGGGCTGTCTAGTCGTCTCTACACTGTTCATTTATATTCTCTTTCAAACCAAACTTGCTAGGAAAAGAAGGCAGCTTAGGGTTTATTCAGCTTAGTACAGCATACCGGCTTCCTCGCGTACCCCTTCTCTGACTCAGTCTGTTTACACATCAGATGGGGAGGTGAGTGACACACACTCACGCACGCACACACACCCACATAGCAACAGTAAGGGGAGGGGGAGTGTGAGCTAGAGGAGAGATCTTTGCAGAGTAAACGATGGGGCGAGCAGGTGGATATGTCAACTGTGTGAGATTAAAAACACGCAGGCATTTACGTACACAAACACAAACACACACAGTTACCCAGATACCCAGATAAAAGAGCCTCAGACGAATAATCTCTTTTAATGAAAAGGATATGAAATGACGCCTTATGGGTGCGTGTGGCAGGGACAGATGCTTCCAGTACACGCTGTACAACAGCAGCAGAGACAACAAGTACATCATTCACACATGGCAGGAGATGACAGATTGCATCAACAATGCATCTCCTGTCTCGGGTGATCCCGACACTGCTGTTAGTCTACTCTGCTCGTAGAATTGTCTATTCTGGTCTATCCACTTTCATACATCACTGAATCCACCGCAACTCCTGTCATGCAATATGTGTTATTCAGAGCAAAATGTGTCACTGTACCTGACGAGTCGAGGTTTGAAATGTTTCGAGGGCAGACCAAAAACCTCATCCGTCTACTGTTATGAATATAGACAACTAGCTCAAACAACAGATTAATAAATCTGTCATTCAGTGTCTGGGATGTTAGGCAACGATGTGAACAACAGGGGCTTTTATTAGACAAATCCTGATCGGATTCAGGAAAGAAAAGGGATTAAGATTGAGATTAAGACAGATTAGTGCTCGGATGGAGCCTGTATTTTCTGACATTAAAGGCCAGTGTAAGTAGCCCTAGTAACTGAAAATGGACATGTCCCTTATGAATATTCATCTCTCTTCCAGACCGAACTAAAAAATGGCCAAGTTGATGTCCTAAGCAAGTACTGACCTCTAGGTTTCCTGGCACCCTATTCCCTCCCTATATAGTGCACTACAGTGGTTCGTCCTGTAAAAGTTGTGTCGTACTGCTGCACAATTCTATGGCACGTTATTTAACTTCTTAGGGAGCAGCGCACGAGGTGACGGTTTTGGAGAGCCTGGCGTGCCCAAAGTAAAATGCCTCCCACTCAGGCCCAGAAAATAGGATATGCACATAATTAGTACCATTGGATAGGAAATACTCTGAAGTTTCTAAGAGTGTTAAAATATTGGCTGTGAGTATAACAGAACAGATATGGCAGACGAAAGCCCGAGGAATTTCTGTCCTGGAAAAAGTGATTTTGACACATTGCCTCATTTTGAACCCCTCCCTTATGAAAATTCCCATATAAGGGAGTAAGATTTCAGTACCTATTGCTTCCACTGGATGTCAACAGTCTCTAGACAGTGTTTTGATTATGTTTAGTTGCTTTAGATGGTGATAGAAGAAGAATTGGGAAGTGGTCACAGTGAAGTAAACAGAAGAGAATGCGCGTTCACCGGCTTGTGCGCGCTGTGTTTTTTTCCTTTCCTATCGCCCAGTTTATATTCCGGTTGAAATATTATACTAAATATACATCAAAGTGTTCCTAAGGATACATTATCAATGATGTTTGATTGCTCTTGGACAAGTTTATAGGTATAGGTTGAACGAGTTCTCTTCACGTTTCAATGGGCGAGTGGACGCTGTATTTTCTCATCATAACGCACCAACCAAACTGAGATTTATGGATATAAATTACTTTTTCTAACAAAAGAACCATGGATTGTCTTCGTTGGACACTTAGGAAGCCCTCAGCAGAAGTTCTTCGAAAGGTAATTGATTTTTTTTCGCTGTGAAATGTGTTTTGTGTGAACCGCATGGTTTATGAATTTATGGTAATGAAAAAAAAATTGGAGGTGCTATCCTCAAACAATCAAATGTAGTGCTTTCGCCGTAAAGCCTTTTTGAAATTTGACAACGCTGTGATATTGCCAAGAAGCAGAGCTTTTGATGACTATGCAACACTTGTATATTGATGAATGTTTAATAATTCAACTTTTGGATTTTGAATTTGGCGCCTTACATTTCACCGGGTAGTGCCCCACCACTCCCTAAGAGGTTAACACCATAGTACCCTCCAAGCTCGTCATTAAGCTCGAGACCCTAGGTCTCGACCCAGCCCTGTGCAACTGGGTTCTGGAATTCCTGACGGGCCGGCCCCAGGTGGTGAGGGTAGGAAACAACATCTCCACCCCGCTGATCCTCAACACTGGGGCCCCACAAGGGTGCGTTCTCAGCCCTCTCCTGTACTCTCTGTTTACCCATGACTGCGTGGCCAAGCACACATCCAACTCAATCATCAAGTTTGCTGACGACACTACAGTGGTAGGCTTGATTACCAACAACGACGAGACGGCCTACAGGGAGGAGGTGAGGACCCTCGGAGTGTGGTGTCAAGAAAATAACCTCTCACTCAACGTCAACAAAACAAAGGAGATGATCGTGGACTTCAGGAAACAGGAGAGGGAGCACCCCCCTATCCACATCGATGGGACAGTAGTGGAGAAGGTGGAAAGTTTTAAGTTCCTCGGCGTACACATCACGGACAAACTGAAATGGTCCACTCACACGGACAGCGTGGTGAAGAAGGCACAACAGCACCTCTTCAACTTCAGGAGGCTGAAGAAATTCGGCTTGTCACCAAAAACACTCACAAACGTCTACAGATGCACAATCGAGAGCACCCTGTCGGGCTGTATCACCGCCTGGTACGGCAACTGCTCCACCCACAACCGTAAGGCTCTCCAGAAGGGTAGTGAGGACTGCACAACTCATCACCGGGGGTAAACTACCTGCCCTCCAGGACACCTACACCACCCGATGTCACAGGAAGGCCAAAAAGATCATCAAGGACAACAACCACCCGAGCCACTGCCTGTTCACACCGCTATCATCCAGAAGGCGAGGTCAGTACAGGTGCATCAAAGCTGGGACCGAGAGACTGAAAAACAGCTTCTATCTCAAGGCCATCAGACTGTTAAACAGCCANATAGGATAGGATAGACTAGGATAGGATAGAATACGATAGGATAGACTAGGATAGAATAGGATAGGATAGACTAGGATAGAATAGAATAGGATAGGATAGACTAGGATAAAATAGGATAGGATAGAATAGGATGGAATAGAATAGGATAGAATAGGATAGGATAGACTAGGAAAGGATAGGAAAGTATAGAATAGGATAGGATAGAATAGAATAGGATAGGACATACTAGAATATAATAGGATAGATTAGGATAGATTAGGATAGAATAGGACCTGATAGAAAAGGATAGGACAGACTAGAATATAATAGGATAGGATAGACTAGGATAGGATAGAATACGATAGGATAGACTAGGATAGAATAGGATAGGATAGACTAGGATAGAATAGTATAGAATAGAATAGGATAGGATAGACTAGGATAGGAATGATTAGAATAGAATTTAATATGATAGGATAGATTAGGATAGAATGAAATAATAGGATAGATTAGGATAGAATAGGTTAGGACAGGATACAATAGGATAGAATATAATAGGATAGGATAGATTAGGATAGAATGAAATAATAGGTAGGATAAGATAGAAAAGGATAGGATACAATAGGATATAATAGAATAGGATAGGATAGGATAGACTAAGATAGGATAGACTAGGATATAATAGGATAGGATAGGATAGATTAGGATAGAATGAAATAATAGGGTAGGATAGGATAGATTAGGATAGAATAGGATAGGATACAATAGGATATAATATAATAGGATAGGATAGGATAGACTAGGACGGAATTGGATAGGATAGGATAGACTAGGATAGGATAGACTAGGAAAGAATCGGATAGGATAGGATAGACTAGGATAGACTAGGATAGAATAGTATAGAATAGAATAGGATAGGATAGACCAGGATAGGATAGATTAGAATTGAATGTAATATGATAGGATAGATTAGGATAGAATAGGATAGATTAGGATAGAATGAAATAATAGGACAGATTAGGATAGAATAGGTTAGGACAGGATACAATAGGATAGAATATAATAGGATAGGATAGATTAGGATAGAATGAAATAATAGGGTAGGATAGGATAGAATAGGATAGGATACAATAGGATATAATAGGATAGGATAGAATAGGATAGGATAGATTAGGATAGAATGAAATAATAGGGTAGGATAGGATAGAATAGTATAGGATACAATAGGATATAATAGAATAGGATAGGATCGGATAGGATAGGATAGACCAAGATAGGATAGGATAGAATAGGATAGGATAGAATAGGATAGGATAGATTAGGATATAATTAAATAATAGGGTAGGATAGGATAGATTAGGATAGAATAGGATAGAATAGAATAGGATAGGACAGACTAGAATAGACTATGATGGAATAGGATAGGATAGACTAGGATATAATAGGATCGGATAGATTAGGATAGAATTGAATGGATTTGGATAGAATATAATAGACTAGGATATAATAGGATAGGATAGAATGTGATAGGATAGGATTCAATAGGATAGAATATAATAGGATATGATAGGATAGAACAGGATAGACTAGCATTTAATAGGATAGGATAGACTTGGATAGATTAGGATAGAATAGGATAGGATAGAATGTGATAGGATAGGATACAATAGGATATAATATAATAGGATAGGATAGGATAGGATAGGATAGAACAGGATAGACTAGGATTTAATATGATAGGATAGACTTGGATAGATTAGGATAGAATAGGATAGGATAGAATGTGATAGGATAGGATACAATAGGATAGAATAT
Organism: Hucho hucho; assembly: GCA_003317085.1. Taxonomy (NCBI): domain Eukaryota; kingdom Metazoa; phylum Chordata; class Actinopteri; order Salmoniformes; family Salmonidae; genus Hucho; species Hucho hucho. The sequence continues at coordinate 102,027 of QNTS01001640.1, forward strand.
AATAGGATAGGATAGGATAGACTAAGATAGAATAGGATAGAATAGGATAGGATAGGATATAATAGGATCGAATAGGATAGACTAGGATATAATAGAATTTAATAGAATAGGATGGTACAGGTAGGTGCATCAGTACAGGTGCATCAAAGCTGGGACCGAGAGACTGAAAAACAGCTTCTATCTCAAGGCCATCAGACTGTTAAACAGCCATCACTAACATTGAGTGGCTGCTGCCAACATACTGACTTAAATCTCTAGCCACTTTAAACATAGGAATTGGATGTAACAATGTATCACTAGCCACTTTAAACAATTTTGTATATAATGTTTACATATCCGACATTACTCATATCAAATGTATACACTGTACTCTAAACCATCTACTGAATCTTGCCTATTCCGTTCGGCCATCGACTCAAATCTCTAGCCACTTTAATAATTAAAATTGGATGAAGTAAATGTATAAATGTATCACTAGCCACTTTAAACGATGCCATTTATACAGTATAATGTTTACATATATCCTACATTACTCATCTCATATGTGTATACTGTACAATATACCATCTACCTCATCTTGCCTACGCCGGTCAGCCATCGCTTATCCATATATTTATATGTACATACTCGTATTCATTCCTTTACTCTTGTGTGTATGGTAGTTGTTGTGAATTTGTTAGATTACTTGTTAGATACTACTGCATGGTCAGAACTAGAAGCACAAGCATTTCGCTACACTCTGTGCAGTGTCTTTAAATACAATGCTCCCCCTACCCTCCTTTCCTATTGTCCTGCTAATAGCCCATAATGGGTGGATGTATCACGTTTCAGGGAAGACCCAGATGCAGACAGTGTCGAAGTAACAAAAGTTTATTACTAGAACAGGTGCGGGCAAAAACGACAGGCCAAGGGCAGGCAGAGGTCAGTAATCCAGATCAGAGTCCAAAAGGTCCAGAACGGCAGGGATCAATAATCCAGTGTGGTTTGTCAAGGTACAGGACGGCATGTCAGGGCAGGGTTCTGAGTTACATTTGGTCAAAAACGCACAAATATCCCTGCAAATGAAAACTGTCTGATCTCCACAAAAGCCAACCTAACTACGAAATACATTTTGTTGGTTGCCATGGTGAATAATCCAATAATAATTGGTTGGACACATAAAAGGAAACCTCAAAGAGTTTACCGGAATCTCAAAATAAAAATACTGGCAGATCAATAAATGTCCTTGTAGATCTAATTACATTTAGAGGATTCAGAAATCATATCTAAGGGGATTTTATGCAATTATAATGCAGGGTTCATAATAAATGAATATATTTGTAGGGATTGATGCATTTTTTTGGTTGGGGCAAATCTGTTTTTAGAGTACTTAAGCAACGAATACATTGCAAGTTTGTACATTTTGGCCTTTAGGCTACACTTTACACTAGGACTCAACTCTGACTGACTCTGACTGGTACAAATATATTATTGAATTCGATAAAAATATGAAGCTACTGTGCAGTCTGACAAGTAAACATAGCCTACAGTAGTAAACATGGGAAAGTGCCTAATTCCTTACATAAGGGAGAGCAGGCCATGTCCAGACTTTCTCAGTACTCATTAACTCTGTCTTTAATGCTTTTTCGGGTTGTATCAGTCATGGACAGAAACTTCTGAGTATTAATGATGAGCATCCGGAGGTTCACTGGGAAGCCACTTTTGCCTCGGGATCCATCCCAGTTTGTATTCTGTGCCAACTCGTGGTATCTCTCTTCAGTTACACATCCTTGGAATAGCAGAACAGCATAACGGTCCGGACGGCCCTTGCTGTGCCTGGTGAGCAGTTGGTCAAGTTCTGTTGTCAGAAGAAGAATGGAAATGTCAGGGTGAACCGACCACCCAACGAACTCACCATGTATGTTTACTCTGCCTGTTGGAGGGGGAGTTCACAGAGCTCACAGGTGTGCCTGGCATGGATTGTGACTCCATCTCGTTCCTTGCCCTCTTCAACGTGTCATTCTCCGCCTGACTCTCTCCGCCAATGCCGCCTGACTCTCCGCCAATGATGAGTGACTCTCCGCCAATACCGCCTGTCTCTGGACCAATGCATCAGCTGTCTTCCGTATCTCTGCCCTCAGAGAATGTTTATCATTCTGTCGCGTAATTAATTTGATTATTTAATTAGTTCCTTGTGCTGTTGGACTACTAAATGCAAAGTAAATTGTATTGGTATATGTACTTATCTATCTAGTGCAGTTGGGACAGTGGTCGTTTGTGAGTGAATGTATTAATGGCCTCTATGTTGTTAGTTAATGCAACATGATGGACTGACCGGTTTAAATGTGATGATGTGAGAATGTATGTGTATGTGATTCTTTTAATGGAAGGTGATGCCAAAGAAAAATGTCCATCCTGGATGGACAATAAAGTTTTATTCTTTTCTATTAATATTATGGTGTTTAAATTCCATGAAAATTAAAATGCATTTCTTACTGTAGCCGATTGTCATGATTCTCCTGTTACAGTGGATCAGCTCTACAGAGCTCTCTCTCTCTCCCGCAGAGGGGGTGAGGGATGGATGGGGGGGTTTTATGACACCTCACGTCGATCGTAAACCATTAGGCAGGAGACGAGTCCTTTGGGGTCTAGTTTGGGTGAATGTCTGTGTGCCTTATGAAGAGACAACCACGCCCAAAACTACAACATCAAACAATGAACACGGGGACAATATAGATCGAATACCCGAGCTGACAAGGTAAAACATCTGTCGTTCTGCCCCTGAACAAGGCAGTTAACCCACTGTTCCTAGGCCGTCATTGTAAATAAGAATTTGTTCTTAACTGACTTGCCTGGTTAAATATTATTATTTTTTTATTAATATTTAATCCTCCAAATGTCAGAAATTATGAGAGATGGAATGTGGAAGATTAATGTCTATTTTGTGATGTCATTAAAAGTTAAAAGAAGACGCTGTAACGAAAACATTGTAACTTTAAGTGTATTCATACGGTGTATATCATGTTTACATACTTTACATTGTGTGGAAAATATACAGGATAAAGGGAAGATCATAGCAAATTGTGATACCTTGCCTCGTAACTAGCTGCGCCCCAGGGAACCCAGAGAGCGGGTCAGCAAGACGGAAACGCACCCTTTCTACCCGAGGGTATGAAGTATTTGAGTTATGAATTAACATATCAGACTAGGATGACCTCGAGCTGCAGCCGAGGTCTACGATTTTTTCGCAACCCCGAAAACGCAACACGAGGTTGAAGACAAAGGAACCTCTTAACAATCAATGCTACGGTTGAGTAGCTGTTCTGTAGTACTGTATCTAAGAAGGTGAATTTAAGAAGGACCATCCGGTTATTCTCTTAAAGTCATCGTTTGTCTACACTGCTTTCATCCCCACACTGGCATCATCTACACCAGTGGTTCCAAAACTTTTTATAGTCCCGTACCCCTTCAAACATTTACCTCCAGCTGCGTACCCCCTCTAGCACCAGGGTCAGTGCACTCTCAAATTTTGTTTCTTGCCATCATTGTAAGCTTAAACATAAGAATGAGTGTGAGTTTTTGTCACAACCGGCTTGTGGGAAGTGACACAGAGCTCTTATAGGACCAGGGCACAAATAATAATACAACAATAATCAATAATTTTGCTCTTTATTTAACCATCTTACATATAAAACCTTATTTATTCATCGAAAATTGTGAGTAACTCCCGACAGGTTAATTAGAAGGGTGTGCTTGAAGGGATGCACATAACTGCAATGTTGGGTTGTATTGGAGAGAGTCTCAGTCTTAAATAATTTTCCACACAGAGTCTATACCTGTATTTAGTTTTCATGCTAGTAAGGGCCAAGAATCCCCTCTCAGATAGGTACGTGGTTGCAAAGGGCATCAGTGTCTTTACAACACGATTTGCCAAGGCAGGATACTCTGAGCGCAGCCCAATCCAGAAATCTGGCAGTGGCTTCGGATTAAATAAAATTTTAACAGAACCGCTAGTTGCAATTTCGAAGAGGCTCTCTTGTTCAGATATCGGTAAGTGGACTGGAGGCAGGGCATGAAAGGGAAAACGAATCCAGTTGTTTGTGTCGTCCGTTTCGGGAAAGTACCTGCGTAATTGCGCTACCCAACTCACTCAGGTGCTTCGCTATATCACATTTGACATTGTCCGTTAGCTTGAGTTAATTTGCACACAAAACATCCTCCAATGATGGAAAGACCTGTGTGTTGTCCTTGTTAATGCAGACAGAGAAGAGCTCCAACCTCCATCATCGTCCCTGTAATCCTAGATTCAGATCATTCAAGCGAGAAAAAACATCATCCAGATAGGCCAGTCGTGTGAGAAAACTTTAAGCTTGTCTCTCAATTAAAAAGAACGTGTCAATACTACGCCCCTTGATAACCAGCGTACTTCTTTCTGTATGTTGTAAAATCGTTACATGGTCACCCATATCATTGCGTAGTGCAGAAAATACACGAGAGTTCAGGGGCCTTTCTTTAACAAAGTTAACCATTTTCACTGTATTTCAAGCTGTCAGGCATTCCCTTGGCAGCAAGAGCCTCTCGGTGGATGCTGCAGTGTACCCAAGTGGCGTCGGGAGCAACTGCTTGCACGCACGTTACCACTCCATTATGACTCCCTGTCATGGCTTTTACTCCATCAGTACAGGTACCAACATGAGCAGCAGCTACGTTTGGACCGTTAGTGGAATTCCCGCCAGAGAGTAACGGTTAATGTGATTGGATGTTAATTACTTGACTAGGCTACCTGTATTTGATATTGTGTTGTTATTTTGCTGAACACTAGATGGTTAAATTTTATTTTTGGCAGTGAAACGAGGCTACTCAGGCGATAAAAAAACCTCACCCAAATGTATAGCCCCGTTGGGTTTGAAAACGTGAAGATTTTTGTTTTTACAAAAGTGAATCACATTTTTATTTGGCTTATCCCAGGACGGCATTACCTGATCTACACGGCTGATTAGCCGTCATCAGAAGACCAGAACGAATACAAGGAAACAGACAACTAAGAGAAAGGACATTGTGACATCTTGTGGACAATCAGAGACTTACACCTGAGAACGAGGGAGATGGCCATCCAAAGAACAAGGCCTCTGTCGAACCTTCCCCACTAAGGGGAACTCGGCCTACGAATGCCTGGGCCCAACAGAGATGGCCAGCAGAGATACCCAACAAAGACCTTCGACACGTAAATACATGCAATACACTTCTTACCCATAAGAGCGGCAGTTCGGGGGGCAAGGTATTAGGGCTACTATAAGTATAGTTTCCAAATGTATCCAAGTGTTGCTTTTCTCTCTTGCTCTCTCTCTCTCTCTCTCTCTCTTTAAATCTCAATTTTGTGTTGAGTCAAATTGTGTTGGTCCGCTAGGGACCTGTTGTCATTATATTAAGTTCTAATCAATGTCATAAACCGTGTGTGTGTAGATTCTATTATCATTCACCCGGATTTGTGCAGATTTACGGAGTGATTTACGGAGCGATGTAAAAGAGGGGGGGGGGGCAACGCAAATAGTCTGGGTAGCCATTTGATTAGGTGCTCAGCAGTCTTATGGCTTGGGGGTAGAAGCTATTTAGAAGCCTCTTGGACCTAGACTTGGCGCTCCGGGTACCGCTTGCCGTGCGGTAGCAGAGAGAACAGTCTATGACTAGGGAGGCTGGAGTCTTTCACAATTTTTAGGGCCTTCCTCTGACACCACCTGGTATAGAGGTCCTGGATGGCAGGGAGCTTGGCCCCAGTGATGTACTGAGCCGTTCGCACTACCCTCTGTACTAGTTGCCATACCAGGCAGTGATACAACCAGTCAGGATGCTCTCGATGGTGCAGCTGTAGAACCTTTTGAGGATCTGAGGACCCATGCCATATCTTTTCAGTCTCCTGAGGGGGAATAGGTTTTGTCATGCCCTCTTCACAACTGTCTTGGTGTGCTTGGACCATGCTAGTTTGTTGGTGATGTGGACACCAAGGAACTTGAAGCTCTCAACCTGCACCAGTGCAGCCCCGGCGATGAGAAGTAGGGGCGTTCTCGGTTCTCTTTATCCTGTAGTCCACAATCATCTCCTTTGTCTTGATCACGTTGAGGGAGAGGTTGTTGTCCTGGCACCACACGGCCAGGTCTCTGACCTCCTCCCTATAGGCTGTCTCATCGTTGTCGGTGATCAGGCCTACCACTGTTGTGTCAACGGCAAACTTAATGATGGTGTTGGAGTCGTGCCTGGCCATGCAGTCATGAGTGAACAGGGAGTACAGGAGGTGACTGAGCACACACCCCTGAGGGGCCCCTGTGTTGAGGATCAGCGTGGCGAATGTGTTGTTACCTACCCTTACCACCTGGGAGCAGCCCGTCAGGAAGTCCAGGATCCAGTTGCAGAGGGAGGTGTTTTGTCCCAGGGTCCTTAGCTTAGTGATGAGCTTTGAGGGCACTACGGTGTTGAACGCTGAGCTGTAGTCAATGAATAGCATTCTCACATAGGTGTTCCTTTTGTCCAGATGGGAAAGGGCAGTGTGGAGTGCAATCATAGAGATTACATCATCTGTGGATCTGTTGGGGCGGTATGCAAATTGGAGTGGGTCTAGGGTTAATGGTGTTGATGTGAGCCATGACCAGCCTTTCAAAGCACTTCAAGGCTACAGACGTGAGTGCTACGGGTCGGTAGTCATTTAGGCAGGTTACCTTAGTGTTCTTGGGCACAGGGACTATGGTGGTCTGCTTAAAACACATGTTGGTATTACAGACTTGGACAGGGAGAGTTTGAAAATGTCAGTGAAGACGCTGGCCAAGCATGCTCGCAGTACATGTGCTGTATCCGTCTGGCCCTGCAGCCTTGTGAATGTTGACCTGTTTAAAGGTCTTGCTGCGGAGAGCGTGATCACACAGTCTTCCGGCACAGCTGATGCTCTCATGCTTCAGTGTTGCTTTCCTTGTAGCGAGTATAGAAGTAATTTAGCTTGTCTGGTAGGCTCATGTCACTGGGCAGCTCGTGGCTGTGCTTCCCTTTGTAGTCTGTAATAGTTTGCAAGCCCTGCCACATCTGATGAGCATAGTACGATTCAATCTTAGTCCTGTATTGACGCTTTGCCTGTTTGTCCTGTATTGACGCTTCGCCTGTTTGATGGTTCGTCGGAGGGGATACTGGGATTTTTTATAAGCTTCCGGGTTAGAGTCCCACTCCTTGAAAGCGGCAGCTCTAGCCATTAACTCAGTGCAAATGTTGCCTCTAATCCATGGCTCCTGGAATCCCGGAACATATTCCATTCTGTGCTAGCGAAACAGTCCTGTAGTTTAGCATCTTCCTCATCTGACCACTCTTTTATTGATCTAGTCACTGGTGCTTCCTGCTTTAATTTTGGCATGTAAGCAGGAATCAGGAGGATAGAATTATGGATTTGCCAAATGGAGGGCGAGGGAGAGCTTTGTATGCATCTCTGTGTGTGTTGTAAAGGGGGTCCAGAGTTTTTTTCCCTCTGGTTGCACATTTAACATGCTGATAAATTTAAGTTTCCATGCATTAAATTCTCTGGCTACTAGGAGCTCTGCCTCTGGGTGAGCGTTTTCCTGTTTGCTTATTCAATGCTGTCTTAGTGCCAGCCTCTGACGGTGGTGGTATGTAAACAGCTAAACTCTAGATACAGCTTATCATGTGATACATGAGATACTCTACCTCAGGCGAGCAATAGCTCGAGACTTCCTTAAATACCAGCTGTTATTTACAAAAATACATAGTCCACCTTCCCTTGTCTTACCAGACACCGCTGTCCTATCCTGCCGGTACAGCGTATAACCAGCCAGCTGAATGTTGATAGTGTCATCGTTCAGCCACGACTCCGTGCAGTATAAAACGTTGCAGTTTTGAATGTCCCGATGGTAGTTTAATCTTGCACATACAGTGGGGAGAACAAGTACTTGATACACTGCCGATTTTGCAGGTTTTCCTACTTACAAAGCATGTAGAGGTCTGTAATTTTTATCATAGGTACACTTCAACTGTGAGAGACGGAATCCCAAAAAAAATCCAGAAAATCACATTGTATGATTTTTAAGTAATTAATTTGCATTTTATTGCATGACATAAGTATTTGATCACCTACCAACCAGTAAGAATTCCGGCTCTCACAGACCTGTTCGTTTTACTTTAAGAAGCCCTCCTGTTCTCCACTTATTACCTGTATTAACTGCACCAGTTTGAACTCGTTACCTGTATAAAAGACACCTGTCCACACACTCAATCAAACAGACTCCAACCTCTCCACAATGGCCAAGACCAGAGAGCTGTGTAAGGACATCAGGGATAAAATTGTAGACCTGCACAAGGCTGGGATGGGCTACAGGACAATAGGCAAGCAGCTTGGTGAGAAGGCAACAACTGTTGGCGCAATTATTAGAAAATGGAAGAAGTTCAAGATGACGGTCAATCTCCCTCGGTCTGGGGCACCATGCAAGATCTCACCTCGTGGGGCATCAATGATCATGAGGAAGTTGAGGGATCAGCCCAGAACTACACGGCAGGACCTGGTCAATGACCTGAAGAGAGCTGGGACCACAGTCTCAAAGAAAACCATCAGTAACACACCACGCCGTCATGGATTAAAATCCTGCAGCGCACGCAAGGTCCCCCTGCTCAAGCCAGCGCATGTCCAGGCTCGTCTGAAGTTTGCCAATGACCATCTGGATGATCCAGAGGAGGAATGGGAGAAGGTCATGTGGTCTGATGAGACAAAAATAGAGCTTTTTGGTCTAAACTCCACTCGCCGTGTTTGGAGGAAGAAGAAGGATGAGTACAACCCCAAGAACACCATCCCAACCGTGAAGCATGGAGGTGGAAACATCATTCTTTGGGGATGCTTTTCTGCAAAGGGGACAGGACGACCGCACCATATTGAGGGGAGGATGGATGGGGCCATGTATCGCGAGATCTTGGCCAACAACCTCCTTCCCTCAGTAAGAGCATTGAAGATGGGTCGTGGCTGGGTCTTCCAGCATGACAACGACCCGAAACACACAGCCAGGGCAACTAAGGAGTGGCTCTGTAAGAAGCATCTCAAGGTCCTGGAGTGGCCTAGCCAGTCTCCCGACCTTAATCCCATAGAAAATCTGTGGAGGGAGCTGAAGGTTCGAGTTGCCAAACATCAGCCTCGAAACCTTAATGACTTGGAGAAGATCTGCAANTATTTTGGTTTCATCTGACCATATGACATTCTCCCAATCCTCATCTGGATCATCCAAATGCTCTCTAGCAAACTTCAGACGGGCCTGAACATGTACTGGCTTAAGCAGGGGGACACGTCTGGCACTGCAGGATTTGAGTCCCTGGCGGCGTAGTGTGTTACTGATGGTAGGCTTTGTTACTTTGGTCCCAGCTCTCTGCAGGTCATTCACTAGGTCCCCCCGTGTGGTTCTGGGATTTTTGCTCACCGTTCTTGTGATCATTTTGACCCCACGGGGTGAGATCTTGCGTGGAGCCCCAGATCGAGGAAGATTATCAGTGGTCTTGTATGTCTTCCATTTCCTAATAATTGCTCCCACAGTTGATTTCTTCAAACCAAGCTGCTTACCTATTGCAGATTCAGTCTTCCCAACCTGGTGCAGGTCTACAATTTTGTTTCTGGTGTCCTTTGACAGCTCTTTGGTCTTGGCCATAGTGGAGTTTGGAGTGTGACTGTTTGAGGTTGTGGACAGGTGTCTTTTATACTGATAACAAGTTCAAACAGGTGCCATTAATACAGGTAACGAGTGGAGGACAGAGGAGCCTCTGAAAGAAGAAGTTACAGGTCTGTGAGAGCCAGAAATCTTGCTTGTTTGTATGTGACCAAATACTTATTTTCCACCATAATTTGCAAATAAATTCATTAAAAATCCTACAATGTGATTTTCTGCATTTTTTTTCTTCATTTTGTCTGTCATAGTTGAAGTGTACCTATGATGAAAATTACAGGCCTCTCTCATCTTTTTAAGTGAGAGAACTTGCACAATTGGTGGCTGACTAAATACTTTTTTTCCCCACTGTATGATCTCTGTAATTGTAAATAAAGGTTTCTGTACCAAATATTAAGTTCTGCTTTTCTGATGTATCAAATACTTATGTCATGCAATAAAATGCAAATTAATTACTTAAAAATCATACAATGTGATTTTCTGGATTTTTGTTTTAGATTCCTTCACTCACAGTTGAAGAGTACCTATGATAAAAATTACAGACTTCTACATGCTTTGTAAGTGGGAAAACCTGCAAAATCGGCAGTGTATCAAATACTTGTTCTCCCCACTGTAGGTCATCTATTTTATTCGATTGCCTACGAATTCTCAGAAGGCAGCCTGCCCTTGGCCCCTTTTTCTCTGCCTCTTCACGCACATCACGGGGATCTGGGCCTGTTCCTGAGAAAGCAGTATATCGTTTGCGTCGGGCTCGTCAGACTCGTTAAAGGAAAAAAAAGATTATGTCAGTCTGTTGTAAGAAATCACAGTCCTGATGTCCAGAAGTTATTTTCGGTCATAAGAGATGGTAGCGGCAACATTATGTACAAAACAAGTAAAACAATAAGTTACAAAAAACGTAAATAAAAGAACAAAAAAACACAATCGGTTGGGGACACGGAAAACGTCTGCCTTCGGCGCCATTATAGATTTCTAGTTAATTGTTACATGACTAATTTAATTGAGTAATAATTAAACGTAGTAGGTAATTATTAGATGAATAGCAGTCATCACATTAATAATAGTCACGACACGATGTAGGCCTAAGTGTTTCCCATTAGGAAAATATGGCGCTGTACAACGGGACCGGTCGGGAGTAGGCCTAAACTACTAAGTGACTGCGAGTGAAGAGCAAAATAATCCTAACATTTCAAAATAAAAATCTGATTGATTTAATGATTTATCCAGCTGTCCACCACTATTGTAAATAAAAACAAAGCATCTACAGTGGTACAAATATATTATTGAATTCGATAATAAAAAAATATATATATTTTTATCTTTTATAAAAACAAGTGGTTGCCATGTTGAATAATCCAATAATACTTGGTATGACACGGCTCTCGGAACTCATTAAGAGGTGACTTCTAAATGAAAATACATATCAATAAAATGTCCCAGTAGATCAAATTCTATTTAGAGGATTGGAGAATTCTAAAATAATATCTATGGAGCTTTTATACAATTATAACACAGGATTAATAATAAAGTAAGATATTTGTAGGGGTTGATGCATTTTTCATTAGCTGCATGTGTGACATAACTCCACCAGTCCCATTTATGATATAATTTACAAAGATTATACCTTTTTTTTTGTTCTGTCTTTTCTGGTGGATTAAACTGAAATTGGAACCAGCTTTCTATGGCTTGTTTAAAAAATAACAATATTTTGTTTTCAAATAACCGAAAGTGAGCAGTTGTAATCTGAATAAAGGGAAAAAAGCCATTCTTGAACATGGGGTGAGACATTCTTACTAATTTGCAATAGAACCAGTTCGGATTTAAGTTTAACTTTTGTATGACTGACGCCTATAGTGAAAGGTCTAATGCTTTAATATTAAATAATTTCTGCCCTCTGAATTCAAAATCATTATATAAATAGGCCCTTTTAATTTTGTCTGGCATGTCATTCCAAATAAAATTGAATATTTTTTTCTCATATAATTTAAACAGGTCGCTAGGTGTAGGCAAACCCATAAGCACATAGGTAAACCTTGATATGACTAAAGAGTTAATCAGGGTGATTTTTCCACAAATAGACGAGTATTTTTCTTTCCATGGTAGCAAGATCTTAACTATTTTTGCTAACTTTCTATAAAAATGTATTGGAGTGAGATCATTTCTTTCTTTCGGGACATGCATACCGAGTATGTCCACATCACCGTCAGTCCATTTTATTGGTAAACTACACGGTAATGTAAAAATTATATATTTTTATGATCCAATACATAATATAGTAAGTAAAAACGCATCTGATTATTCATTTATTTTGTTTACATTCTTCATTGTAACCACAATGTCACAAATAATTGAACACAACATGAGCAGATTAACTTGGTCAAAACAGTCAAAACATTTATTTATTAAAGACTATCAGAAAGAATGTTGGTACTTATTTATTTTGGTCCAAAGCCATGAATGAGTGAGTCACTCAGCTTTATGCTGACAAATCCTCGCTGGACACTGGACTCTTTCATTCCGTTTCTTCTTGACATCAGCAAAGGACTCCGTGTTTCAGAAACTCACTTCTTATAGAGGGGCTATCACTCTTTCCCACACGTAAATAAATACAGTTTGTTATTTATAATGATTTATTTCTGTTTTTAGAGGGAGAGAAACCAAAAGCCCACCGTGCCTATTTTTTGAAAATCGTCAGTCCACATGTCAAGTGAAATTCCCCCATTGTATTTACCCAAGTCTCTCTCAACTCCAGGACCACCGCCAGCATTTTTGTTGTTGTTGCCTGATACAGGACTCTAGTGCCAGAGAAGAGAGACTCTCGGACTGAAAACACTTCCATTAATTTACGAAAAGATCAATTTGTGCCACAGTTTAGACTACCAATAGATCAGCGTTCTAACTCCCCCTTGTGATAATGTGGTGCAATGACAGAACGATGCAATCTGCCACCATCTACCACAAACGGTCGCAGCTTAAGCTCAAAACTTTTAAAGGAAGAACCACTGTACTTTTGACCAGAGCTTTTGACCAGAGACCTATGGACCCTGGTCAAAAGTAGTGCACTATATTGGGAATATGGTGCTATTTGGGATACAACCAGACAGACAGCTTACATAAGCTTCTGAGTCAATGCAATATTCAACACAGCGAAAGCAACATGTACTTGCTCCTATGCAAATATATTATGAATTCATGATTCTCAAAGGAGCTTTTTCTTTGAAAGTTTGAGCCATTTCTACCAAGATAATTCATAAGATGTCACTGCGCATTTCATGGGGCATCTTCTATTATAAATCTTCTATTATGAATCAAACTAATCATTATAGAATCATTATAGAAATACAGTTGGATTATGCTACACGCAGATAGGCCTAGATGCACTGGGAATCAAATATGCAAACTTTACATGTTAGTTGACTTTGAAGGAGGTAGAAGAATATTTTGAAAATAAATACACAACACAGAGGACGAGAGGACTAGAGTTAACGATCAATAGGAGTTGGTTTTCAGTTCAACATCTGTTTATAATCTGTGGAATGTCACTCCTGAACTCAGAGCTACGTGTGCTACAGTCTGTACATTGAGTCGGGAACAGGATACTTGTTATTTGGCCATTGGCCAGTTGTACTGCCAGGACTTCTGATTGGTCAACCCCAGGCTAGGTTGAGGGGTTATAAATGGCATCCTGTTCCTTTGTTCGGTGGAGAAAAGCTGAGGACATCTGAACCAGCGTAACATCTTGATTTGTCCTTCTCAAATAAACCTATTTTTCTCCCTATGATTTGCTTTGGAGTTTGTGTTATTGAAGAATAACATCAATTGCTAACAGAGGGGAAGTGGGTTCCATACCGTCTTTAGACTTTCTACTAACGTTAAAACATGAGTTACTGTACACATCTAACCAAGTCCCATCCCTGGGTTAAAACCTCCCTGCTTTGAACCTCATCCCTAGAGATAAATAACTCACCATTTAGACTGTTGCTGAGCAAACATCTTAACGCATCCCTACTCTGGCCTACCATCTGTCAAATGAGCTCCTTATCGAGTGAAAGCCCTCTCCCTCTCCCCACACAGTGTGTGTGTGTGTGTGTGTGTGTGTGTGTGTGTGTGTGTGTGTGTGTGTGTGTGTGTGTGTGTGTGTGTGTGTGTTAAAACACACACACACACACACATGCATGCATACACACATACTTTCCCTCCCGCTTTCCCTCCTTCCACCTATCTCATCTCTTGACTGAGGTGTTCAAACACTACATTGTTTTATGGTACGATTATGTCCCTCCCTATTGGGATGGCTGTGATAACTTGGGGCCAATAAAATATATCCAATGAAGGATAGTAGTGTCTAAACTTCTACTTTTGCTGGAAAATGTAATATTAAGGGAGAACTACTGATTGACCTCTATTCCATAGCATCCCAAATAATAAAATGCAACCTGTACATTATCAGACAATAGGATCTGCTGCTAGTTCAAGCTGGACTCAGGGGTAGACATCATGTAATGTAAATCCAGAATCCTCCAATTAGTATGATATGGTACGTTTCGTATGGTATGTATTAATTTGTGGATCTCAATCAATCATTTCGTATGATATGTTACGATTTGGAATTCGTACAATATTTTACAAATTGCAAATGAGCAAAAACGCTAAAGTTGTCCGTGATGGGATTACGAACACGCAACCTTTGGGTTGCTAGACGTTCTTGTCATACGCCTGACCAACCACCTTACTTTTGTTTCTGCCTTCAGTAACCATCTGTCTTATGTAACCATACCAAACGGAACATATCATACTACTTTGCGTTTACTATCTTACATCTAGTCTATGAGACAAGGCTGGCTGGTTAGGCGTATTCTGCAGGATCAAGGATACAAACAAACAACCAGAGCTGTGTATGGAACGGGTCATTATACTGGGTGTAAGGGTGTAACAGAACTTAACAGTTCATTACAAATCTCCTAGCTGTTCATGAGCTTTCAGCAGATTATCACAGTTTGTTGTTGGTCTACTAGCAATTATGGACACTGGAGTAATGGACACGGATGATAAGGCCACGGTGGACTTTGCAATGGGTGATCAGACTAAAGTAGTTATACTAATCAAATACATTCTTTGTGAATAATATAGAGGTTCACCTCACAATATTCAGACGAAACATTAATCCAGACTAAACATTATGTGGTAATCGATTAAGCTACATAATTTTATGTGCATGCACTTTATGGTTTGGAAAGCAGTCATAACAAATGGCAATCAAAAACATGAAGATAAAGTTATTTTCAAATCTCTGGGATCACCAAAATTATCATCATTCTTCCTCCCAACTGTCCCCATGTCTCCCTGCTCTGACTCAATAGCGGCCAGACTCTACATTTTCTTTCAAAACGTTGCTATAAATGCACTGCTATTCATTTTCTCTGCATCATCATCTTGTTCACGGTGCGAGAGAGTACGGCTGAAGGTGACAGTAATTACACTTAATTCATATCTCTATTCAATTTTCTCTCCGTGCTCCAATTATTTCTTCCTCCTCCAGTTGTTTTGTAATTGAGTAAAGGAAATTGAGGATACGGAAGACACGGATGGCCGCCTCCATATTTGTCACACCATGGGATTATCCAAATTAGTTGTGGTGTGCTGGTGTCATACAGAAGTCAGACAGACAAACATACAGAGAGACAGACAGACAAATCAATAAAAAGTAAACCTACACACTCTTACAGAGGTGAACATTAGTCAGATATATACGGAGAGATACAGTTGAAGTCGGAAGTTTACATACACTTAGGTTGGAGTCATACAGACTCGTTTTTCAACCACTCCAGAAATTTCTTGTTAACTACTTAGGGAGCAGTGGGGCGCTCTGCTTCTTGGCAATATCACAGCGTTGTCAGATTTCAAAAAGGCTTTACAGCGAAAGCACAACATTTGATTGTTTGAGGGTAGCACCTCCAATATTTTAACCATTAGCATAAATTCATAAACCATCGCGGTTCACACAAAACACATTTCACAGCAAAAACAAATCCCTTACCTTTTGAAGAACTTCTGGGGAGTGTGTCAAACAATGGGGAGTGTGTCAAACAGAGCAAAAGGTCACCAGAAAATGATTTCCGGATTGATTTTTCTCGGGTTTTCACCCGCTAAATGAGTTCTGTTATACTCACAGACATTATGTTAACACTTTTAGAAACCTCAGAGTGTTTCCTATCCAATAGTACTAATTATGTGCATATCCTATTTTCTGAGCCTGAGTGGCAGGCATTTTGCTTTGGGCACGCCAGACTCTCCAAAACCGTCACCTCACCTGCTGCTCCCTAAGAAGTTAACAAACTATAGTTTTGGCAAGTCGGTTAGGACATCTACTTTGTGCATGACACAAGTCATTTTTCCAACAATTGTTTACAGACAGATTATTTCACATATAATTCACTGTATCACAATTCCAGTGGGTCAGAAGTTCACATACACTAAGTTGACTGTGCCTTTAAACAGCTTGGAAAATTCCATAAAATTATGTCATGGCTTTAGAAGCTTCTGATGGGCTAATTGACATAATTTGAGTCAATTGGAGGAGTACCTGTGGATGTATTTCAAGGCCTACCTTCAAAATCAGTGCAACTTTGCTTGACATCATGGGGAAATCAAAAGAAATCAGCCAAGACCTCAGCACTTCACAAACTAGACGGCATCATGAGGTTGGAAAATTATGTGAATTTATTGAAGCAACATCTCAAGACATCAGTCAGGAAGTTAAAGCTTGGTTGCAAATGGGTCTTCCAAATGGGCAATGACCCCAAGCATACTTCCAAAGTTGTGGCAAAATGGCTTAAGTCAAGGTATTGGAGTGGCCATCACAAAGCCCTGACCTCAAACCTATAGAAAATGTGTGGGCAGAACTGAAAAAGTGTGTGTGAGCAAGGAGGCCTACAAACCTGACTCAGTTACACCAGCTCTGTCAGGAGGAATGGGCCAAAATTCACCCAACTTATTATGGGAAGCTTGTGGAAGGCTACCCGAAACGTTTGACCCAAGTTAAACAATTCAAAGGCAATGCTACCAAATACTAATTGAGTATGTAAACTTCTGACCCACTGGGAATGTGATGAAAGAAATAAAAGCTGAAATAAATCATTCTCTCTACTATTATTCTGACATTTCACATTCTTAAAATAAAGTGGTGATCCTAACTGACCTAAGACAGGGAATTTTTACTAGGATTAAATGTCAGGAATTGTGAAAACTGAGTTTAAATGTATTTGGCTAAGGTGTATGTAAACTTCCGACTTCAACTGTAAGTAAGAGAAGGCCACTGGCCATTCGAATTTCAAGTTTCAACCATGCAAATTTCTCTCCAACTTTGACATGCCTTCAGAATTCATGACTGATAGCCCTCATTTTGTCTGTACAACATCCAGTCTTACAGTTTTTGTCAGTATAGGAGCATCACTGGCCAATAGGTTCTACCCCTACACGCACGCACGCACGCACTCTCTCTCTCTCTCTCTCTCTCTCTCTCTCTCTCTCTCTCTCTCTCTCTCTCTCTCTATAATTGGATGTATGGTGTAGCCTACCTTTTGCCTGTGAATTTCAAATTGGGGGTCCAGCCTTCAAGGTGGGTTACCCTTAGGGACCACAGAGAGGTCCAGTGACAGCCCATAGTCATTGGGACGCAGAAAAAACCAGGACATACAGTAGGGGAGATAGGGTTCATCTTCGGGTCAAAGGTGAGGGGTCTAATGGGAATTTCCAAGGGAACAAAAAGGAGAGCAGTCAAATCAATCAAAATCATCTGGGATTAATTACAGGTAGCAACAGGGAGACACCCCCAGCACAGAAGCAGAGAACATGTCTAATTTGGCCTTAGCAGAGAAGGCCCTTATATCCTAATTACACAGCACCAAATGTCCTTTAAACAACAGCCTGGGAGGCTTGTAGGAAGTCAAAACAACTTGTCAGCTGCTACAGAATCACAGTGTTTCACAGAGTACAACAAAAACCAGTGTCCTTTGTCCTTCAAACTCCAGTCTGGCGTCAATCACTATCAACAGATACAGTATGAGTTTAATCCATAACATACAGCATCAAGTCCATCAACCCACACCGTGCACAACCAGAACACTGGAAATCATGTGTATTATAGAAAGAGAAAACATAAATATGCTAAGCCTTGTGTTAATCACTCTAAACTGAATAACAACTTTATGAATCTTAAATATTCCCCATTACAAGGCGTCAGAATTTAACGATTTATAGTTATATACATGGGGAAACAAAGTGTTTGAGATTGACTACATTGCAGTCCGACTGCCCATGCAGTGCCCAGAACCACGTGATCTACAAATCACATCCCAAGGAACTACTCATTATGTGATCAAGATCACCATATTACAACTGATCTCTTCAAACACACTAAAAGGGAGGCCTACAGCTGGCCATCCATTCCCAGGAGTGGCTGGACAGATGACTAAACCAATAAGGCACAGTAAGTGGGTTTCTGGGTTAGGTAGTCCACGTTGTAAAACCAAACCTCTGTCTATTTGAGGCATTGTCTTAGACTACAATTCAGATGAAAAAGGGAATTATGTGGGTATCGAGGAAGCTGATTACGTATGAAACTCTTTGTACTACAAAGTAGAAGTCTTTCTCTGTTGTCAGATGTGTAACTTTAGGCAGCATCTTGTTACCTGTGTTGTCCAAAATCTTCAGCATCCACTTTGAACACGTTGCTATACTGTACTTTGTGTACTATAGTCACTTAATGTTGATATGAAATATAGCATTAAAGGCTGGTCTGGGGCTCAACAGTAATATCAAGTAATCTGTGATTTTGCTCCGAGATGGAGTGAAGACCGAATACGACGTTATCCAAGTCCAAGTCTGAAATAATTAAAAAGCAGTGACTGAGACCAGTCTTGAGTACTACAACACTACTATAGTGCATACAATACAACAACTAGTGAGGTACATGAAAGCATCTCTCTGATCTCACAAGCATTAACAGTGTCACTTTTGAATCTACTTCACGAAAGTGTCATTAGTTTCTTCTCATCATGTTAAGTCTATCAAAGCATATATAAAACCCATAAAATGTATTAACTATGGAGCTCAAAGACATACTGTATCTTGCAAATGATGCTGAGGCAGACAGAATCTGAGTTCTCCTTAATGCAACTTGGTCATTCATGTACTTTCTTATAGAGTGTACAACCTGACAGTATAAGGAAATTATTAATGAAATGGGATATTTTGTTGAGGGTCCCTAGAACATACTGTAATTGTACACGAGGAAGGATTGATTCATACACATGGACAGCCTACATAAATGCTGTCATGGAAATGTTGATAGAAAGACACAAGGCATTGCCAAGGAAATAGGATTCCAGATCTCATTTAAAAAGATATAGTTGAATCACATATCTCTCTATGGAACCTGCAGTACTGTACCAATGACATCTAGTGCATAGCCCCGATAGCAGCACAAACACCTGCAATCTCATTTTTCTTCCAGGCTTTTCGTGCTATAGACTTCCAACACGGTGGCACATAACAAATCCCAGAGCTTAGGATCCATCCCTTAATCACAGCCTGGGAGTCTGAGACAAAGCGTTTCAGAATGGAGAGATTCAAGTCTGGAAGATTTGCTCTGTCATTTTGCGTTCAAAAGGCCTAATGTACAGCAGAAAGCTATATATAGAAGCTATAACTTTTAAGCTGCATCCCAAATGGCATCCTATTCCCTACTTTTGATCAGGGCCTAAAGGGGCTATAGGGAATTATATAGGGAACTATATAGATAATAAGGTGCCATTTAGGACATACAATGCCTTCAGAAAGTATTCACACCCCTTGACTTTTTCCACGTTGTTGTTACATCCTGAATTAAATTTAGATGTTTTTGTCACTGGCCTACACTCAACATGTCACGTCCAGGCCTGAGAAGACAGGCTGGTGTGTTTAGTTCTGTTTTTGGTGTAGGGTTTTTTATGTTCTAGGTGATATATTTCTATGTTGGGGTAATGGTTCCAAATTAGAGGCAGCTGTGTGTCGTTGTCTCTAATTGGGAACCATATATATGTTTGGGGTTTTCTATTAGGTTTTTGTGGGTTATTGTTTATGCATAGCTTCTTTGTGTTGTAAGTCTATGTTTATGTTATGATCTTCGTTTGTTGTTGTTGTTGTTGTTGTTGTTGTTGTTGTTGTTGTTGTTGTTGTTGTTGTTGTTGTTGTTGTTGTTGTTGTTGTTGTTGTTGTTATGCCCAGTTACGTCGTGATTCAATAAAAGATGTATACTGGATGCCTCGCTGCGCCTTGGTCTGTCCCTCACGGAGATCGTGACACAATACCCCATAATGTCAAAGTGGCATTATTAATTTTCGATTTTTTTTAACAAACTAATTAAAAATGAAAAGCTGAAATGCCTTGAGTCAATAAGTATTCAACCTCTTTGTTATGGCAAGCCTAAATAATTTAAAGCGTAAAGATTTGCTCAACAAGTCATATAATAAGTTGCATGGACTCACTCTGTGTGCAATAATAGTGATTAACATGATTTATTAATAACTACCTCATCTCTGTACCCCACACATACAATTATCTGTAAGGTCCCTCAGTCAAGCAGTGAATTTCAAACATAGATTCAACCACAAAGACCAGGGAGGTTTTCCAATGCCTCACAAAGAAGGGGACATCTATTGGTAGATGTATAAAACAAAAGCAGACAATGAATTGTCCTTTGAGCATGTTAAAGTTCTTAATTACACTTTGGATGGTATATCAATCCACCAAGTCACTACAAAGATACAGGTATACTTCCTAACTCAGTTGCCGGGGAGGAAGGAAACTGCTCAGGGATTTCACCATGAGGCCAATGGTGACTTTAAAACAGTTATAGAGTTGAATGGCTATGATAGGAGAAAACTGAGGATGGATCATCAACATTGTAGTTACTCCACAATACTAACCTAAATGACAGAGTGAAAAGAAGGAAGCCTGTACAGATTATAAATATTCCAAAACATGCATCCTGTTTGCAACAAGGCACTAAAGTAATGCTGCAAAAAATTTGGAAAAGCCATTAACTTTTTGTCCTGAATACAAGGTGTTATGTTTGTGGCAAATCTGGAGTTGCTTACCAAGAAGACAGGGAATGTTCCTAAGTGGCCAAGTTACAGTTTTGACTTACATCTACTTGAAAATCTATGTGAAGACCTGAAAATCGTTGTCTAGCAATGATCAACAACCAATTTGACAGAGCTTGAAGAATTCTGAAAAGAATAATGGGCAAATGTTGCACAATCTAGGTGTGGAAAGCTCTTAGAGACTTACCCAGAAAGACTCACAGATGTAATCGCTGCCAAAGGTGCTTCTACAAATGATTGACTCAGCGGTGTGAATACTTATGTAAACTGGATATTTCTGTATTTCATTTTCAATCAATTTGCAAAAATGTCTAAAACCATGTTTTCACTTTGTCATTATGGGGTATTGTGAGTAAATGGGTGAGAAAAACAAACATTTAATACATTTTGAATTCAGGCTGTAACACAACAAAATGTGGAATAAGTCAAGAGGTATGAATCCTTTCTGAAGGCACTGTAGTCAAGAGATCTAGCCTAATGTAACTAACACGGGAGCTCTCAAGTCCCACATACAATTCTGTAGTATACTGCAGAATACTATACTACACACTGTACTACCCCTTGATCATGTGTAGTACTTACTATAGAATGCATTTAATTAGCATATACCCCTTCTGATTCTCCTCACCCATATCGCAATTTGTGCCAGCCATAAGTGAAAACCTACAGTACATGCCAAGTATAGACCCTACAGTCTATAGAAAAGAGCAGAAGCTCTGAACTATCCGTTCAGACCTCATTCCTGCCTACCTTCTGAAGGAGAAAGGCTCCACTTCTATGTCAGATATAATAAAACAAAAACACTATACTAAATACAACAGAAATGTCTGCAGAAACACTACAGTAAATACTACAGTATAATACAGCCTGCAGAAACACTACAGTAAATACTACAGTATAATACAGCCTGCAGAAACACTACAGTAAATACTACAGTATAATACAGCCTGTTGAAACACTACAGTAAATACTACAGTATAATACAGTCTGCAGAAACACTACAGTAAATAATACAGTATAATACAGCCTGCAGAAACACTACAGTAAATACTACAGTATAATGCTGCCTGCAGAAACACTAAAGTAAATACTACAGTATAATACAGCCTGCAGAAACACTACAGTAAATACTACAGTATAATACAGCCTGCAGAAACACTACAGTAAATACTACAGTATAATACAGCCTGCAGAAACACTACAGTAAATACTACAGTTTTCTTTTACTACAGTATTTATACTAGAGTTAAATGTGAATACTATAGTATTCTACAGTATACTACAATAAATCAAATAAATGTTTATTCATCACAAGCGCCGAATATAGCAGAGAAAACATTCTATGACTTGGGTGGCTGGAGTCTTGAACAATTTTTAAGGCCTTCCTCTGAAACCGCCTGGTATAGAGGTCCTGGATGGCAGGGAGCTCGGCCCCAGTGATGTACTGGCCTGTATGCACTACCCTCTGTAGTGCCTTGCGGTCGTATGCCAAGCAGTTGCCATACCAGGCGGTGATGCAACCCGTCAAGATGATCTCAATGGTGCAGCTGTAGAACTTTTTGAGGATCTGAGGGCCCATGCAAAATCTTTTCAGCTTCCTGAGGGGGAAGTGGCGTTGTGCCCTCTTCACGACTGTGAATTGACCTCAGCAAACCGCTCACCGACACAACACCATACACGCACGCTGTCTGCCATACCGTTGAAACTGGGATTCCTCAATGAAGAGCACAATTCTCCAGCGTGACAGTGGCCATCGAAGGTGAGCATTTGCCTACTGAAGTCGGTTACGACGCCGACCTGCAGTCAGGTCAAGAACCTAGTGAGGACAACGAGCACGCAGATGAGCTTCCCAGTGACAGTTTCTGACAGTTTGTGCAGAAATTCTTTGGTTGTGCAAACCCACAGTCTCATAGCTGTCCGGGTGGCTGGTCTCAGATGTTCCCGCAGATGAAGAAGCCAGATGTGGAGTTCCTGGGCTGGCATGGTTACACGTAGTCTGCGGCTGTGAGGCCAGTTGGAAATACTGCCAAATTCTTTAAAAAATACCTTGGAGGCGGCTTATGGTAGAGAAATGAACATTACATTCTCTGGCAAAAGCTCTGGTGGACATTCCTGCAGTTAGCATGCCTGCACATTTTAGAGTGGCCTTTTATTGTCCCCAGCACAAGGTGCACCTGTGTAATAATAATGCTGTTTAATCAGCTTCTTGATATGCCACACCTGTCAGGTGGAGTGATTATCTTGGCAAAGGAGAAATGCTCGCTAACAGGGATGTAAACACATTTTAGAGAAATACATTTTTTTGTGCGTATGGAACACTTCTGGGATCTTTTATTTCAGCTTATGAAATATGGGACCAACACTTTACATGTTGCGTTTATATTGTTGTTCAGTATAGAATGAGAGCCCCGAGAGAGGTGGAGGCTAATCACTGCGTGTTGAAAGCCATTCTGTGAGCACAATTGAAAAACATCATATCACAAAGAAAGTGGCTCTAAATCACCAAGCCTATCGAGAGTTAAGAAAAGTGGGGATATTCATTGGGAAAGACAAGTCAGATCCATTGACAGAGGGGAATGAGAGAAGGGAACACACAGAACAGGGAAACACAGTGAATTGAGATAGGCATCAAAGCAAAGGTATGAATCCGTCCCCTTTGTTCCCTTGTTAACAGGTGGTGAATGTCTAGCCTGGAGATGATGGAACACTGAGTTCTACTAACTGAGCCTCTAGTATTGGTACCTAGAATATTTTGCTCAAATAACCCCTTTTTATGGTACCGTATAACCAGATTTTACTTTTAAATATACTTTAATGCTCAAGGGACAAGCACTGGAAATTAGTGTGGGTTAAAGTGTGTGACTGTTGTGTATTCAATGTGTCAATGGTGTCATTGTATCTGTCTTTATAATTTAAAAAAAATTTAATGACATTTCAAAATGGCTTCTTCAGTTTGATCAAAATATTCTACTCTGACACAGAAAGCGGTGATTGGCCTAGGCCCTAGACAGACGAGGAAGGGACACTGTTGAGGTTACCATAGAGATAACAGGAGGGGGAAGCTGGGAGGAACTGAAAACACCTGATGTTTACTTGAGAGGGGAAAAACAAGGTGCCCAGGGCAATAGCTCAGAGCAAGACAAATACCCCAGGCCATTGTACCCTGAGAAAGACTGATTATAGGTGACCCATATGTGTGGTTTAAATTACAAGAGTGCTTAATGAAACTACGCACCCTCTTAATAATAAAGTAGTTTTCCAATCCTAAACAGTTAAAACATATTAACGTTCATCTAACTCACAGAGTAAATACGTAATATGAATCCTGAAGATGTACTTTATTAAACCCTCAAACCTGACAAGGTTCGTGTTTGAAGTATTTCGTCATTGCGAGTTATACAGTCATTGTTCTCATTTCCGATGCATATTGTGGCTTGTAATCCGTCAGTGTTGTACATGAAGACATTACATTTTCCACTCCTGAATTTTACAGCGCTCTGACCTTTTCCATGTCCGTGACAGTGCAGCACAGAGTAGAAAATGTGATTTGTACCATTAAAGGAAAGGGAGACTAAAGGCTAATCTCACTAAGTGAAGAGAATGAAATGTTTCAGAGACATCCTCTCAGAATCACATCAGAATCTGAATCACATTCCAATTCAAATCCGAGGAAGTTTTTTATTTTTGTGTGTGCAATAAGAATGGGTAAACGCAACCTTTACCAACAATCTAAGCTGTGACACGTTTACAGACACAATTTAATAAAACAGAATTGTAGAACTTAAAGTAGATCCCAACTGTCCACCCTTTTGTATTATCCTGCCCCCTGCTCCCAAACAAATCAATCAAGCCTCTTCCAAGGCCCTTTTTGCTATAAGATGGCCGATGGCGTCACAAAATGTAGTTTTTCCCCGCTGGTCCCGGTATCCACGGTAACGGGGGTGATACCAACCCACCCCCTTGACCAGATCCCGGGAGGGGAGCAACTTTTTTTTTTTTCTTGGGCATTGTTCCCTTCACTTGAATGGATTGCCTCTAATTCATCTCAGCATCAGAAATGGCATACAAAGGCCAAGGAAGAGCGAGGGTTTTGGGATTAGACCAACGTAGGCAGAGTTGCAAAGCCTTACATGTAGCCTCGCGGGTTGAGGGGTCACAGAGCTACTAATTGACTTGAGAACATCCACAATAACATTGGAATTGCTTTTGAAGAAATTTTCACTCTTGTTTTGAGGTGGAAAACTGCAACATTCAACACTGATGCCTAATGCAAACATACTGTACATGTATACAGCAATGAATGAATACGTTTCAGAGAGATTGGGCAGGTGTTTTAGTAGAAGAAATAGAGTTGTTTTTGTATGGTCATACTATTTTCACACAAAACAATAGCATCAATCTTAGATGGGCTCAAGTAGTTTAGTAGACTTTACACAATTTACAATAAATTCAAAGCAAGCCAACAAAATCAATTGATGGCATTTGGCAAACTTACATTATCAACTGGTGGCAAAGCTGAATCAATTAGAACATTGAATAATCACTGTTAATTGTATTCAATTAAGGACATGTGAATTAATTATGTAATGTTAAAGCCAAATACAAGCATATTGATTATTTTAACAGATAGATATTTGGCAAAAATGTAACCACTTGTATTATTTTTCTGACAACAAATACATAACATATTTGTAAAACCAGAATAAATTAACATACAATATGGTGTGCTCACACATGACATGTGCGTTGTTATCAAAGATACTAAGCTACAATATCTCTATCCTGTGACATTGTCCTATCCATAGAATTAGGAATCAGTGTTGGATGGAATGGCCTATACTGTACCATTCCCCATAGTAGGCTACAACATGTTGTAAAACAACCCTAAAAACGAAGGAAGGAATTCAGCCTGGCAAATACACGAAGGTTAAAAGAACCTTATGCACAGACATCCATACAAAGAGCGAATAAACTTCATATGAGAATAACTGTTTAGAAGCACTGACTTGCATGCTGTCATTTCACACATCTTCCCAGTTGCAGTGGGTTAGCTTCTTAATTGCAGACTAAATAAGCAAATAATAGACTGATGAATCACTTACCGAGAGAGATAGGAGGGTAAAATACAGACTAGGTCATCGGCACGGATAACGTGTCAAAGAAAAGATGTGTATTGTTATTATTATTGTTATTATTATTGTTATTATTATTGTTATTCTTTGGTTGTCAGAGCAGCGACGGTTTCCTCTGTTCGCTGCGGCTGCTTTGAGGGACGTGAACCGGTTGAAGGGCGGCACAGGCGACAGCAGCAGCAAAGCGACCGCATGCACAATCTCAAACGTGATTGGCTCCGGTAAACGCGGTGTGTCCACCCGTATCTTGCTCTGTGAGGCGCGCGACACACACCGCCGGTGAGAAATGTTGTTACAGTGTGGTGCAACTCGTCTTGTTGCGGTTATTGATGTCTTATTACAATGTAATAACCATATGTTGAACGGCAACATTTTGACACCATATTTGTTAGCTATACACTTTCGTTTTCCAAACTACCTATATGTGGTTTGCAAACAGGCCTCTACAATTGTATTAGTCAGCTTTTCATGAAGAAAATCACCACCTGTAGGGCAAACATATTACAGGCCAGCTACTGATGTCTATGAAGGTGACCATTATGGTGGAGGCCATGAAGATGAAGGGAGTGCCTGGAGATGGAGAGGAAGAGAGAGGACCTGAAGAGAAAGAGGATGGTGAGTAAGATGGTAGAGAATAATACAGAAAGGTGACTTGGGAGCATTTAAGGTCAGGAGTAGAACATGTATATAACTATAAATCGTTAAAGTCTGACGCCTTGTAATGGGGAATATTTCAGATTCATAAAGTTGTTATTCAGTTTAGAGTGATTAACACAAGGCTTAGCATATTCATGTTTTCTCTTTCTATAATACACATGATTTCCAGTGTTCTGGTTGTGCACGGTGTGGGTTGATGGACTTGATGCTGTATGTTATGGATTAAACTCATACTGTATCTGTTGATAGTGATTGACGCCAGACTGGAGTTTGAAGGACCAAGGACACTGGTTTTTGTTGTACTCTGTGAAACACTGTGATTCTGTAGCAGCTGACAAGTTGTTTTGACTTCCTACAAGCCTCCCAGGCTGTTGTTTAAAGGACATTTGGTGCTGTGTAATTAGGATATAAGGGCCTTCTCTGCTAAGGCCAAATTAGACATGTTCTCTGCTTCTGTGCTGGGGGTGTCTCCCTGTTGCTACCTGTAATTAATCCCAGATGATTTTGATTGATTTGACTGCTCTCCTTTTTGTTCCCTTGGAAATTCCCATTAGACCCCTCACCTTTGACCTGAAGATGAACCCTATCTCCCCTACTGTATGTCCTGGTTTTTTCTGCGTCCCAATGACTATGGGCTGTCACTGGACCTCTCTGTGGTCCCTAAGGGTAACCCACCTTGAAGGCTGGACCCCCAATTTGAAATTCACAAGCAAAAGGTAGGCTACACCATACATCCAATTATAGAGAGCGAGAGAGAGAGAGTGTGTGTGTGTAAAAGAGATTAAAACTGATAGGAAGGTAGGTTAAAGGTTGTTATACTGTATGGACTGGTTTCCCAGATACAGATTAAGCCTTGTCCAGGACAAAAAAAGCATTGAGAGTTTAATAGTTGAGGACTTAATCTGTGTCCGGGAAACCAGCCAAATATGTTTTATTAAAGTGCCACAGCCTTTGCTGCATTGGAGCTGCTATGTGATGGTGAACATTTACACTTATTTGCTACTTCAAGATGAATGCCATGCAACACTACAGATCCCATATCTAACGGCACTGACCAGCCCATAGTTTTAAAGCCCTAAATGCTGAATTATTGATGTGACTGGAACCATCTTAGATCAAATGAAATGCTACTACAGTATAAGGCACTACAGTTTCAGACCTGATTTTCCCATATGAAATTTACAAAAAATGTCCATGGATTACAATCCACATAATAATGCACATGTCCTGTTGCTGCAGGATTGTTTTCCTGCTGTAGCGAACTGTCTCAAATCTTCATATCCGCCATATTTGAAATCATATGGCTATTCAATTTTTTCGCAGTGACAGACAATTATCCAAGTCTCATAGCCTAGACAGAGGTTGATAAATAAAGTAAAACCTACTGTCAAGGGGATTCATTAATAAACACATTAATTAGTCCTCAGTCCTTCCATGCAAGGACCCATTTCTAAATGAAATACATCCGCTCTCTCCTCCCTCTTCCCTCGAGCTATATGTCTCTTGGTGAGGTGGCGGGTCAACTAGTTTGAGGTTGAGCATATTATAATTTTACTCAACTAGAGATTTGGACCAATTATGTAAAGTGGAGAAGATGCATAAACTTGAATTGTCCTGAGACAGAACTGGATGACATTGATACAGACATTAGTTGATGAAAAGTGTACCTGTAGCGGATTTGTTAATTCAATTACCCTTAGAAATTGGGCACACGTGTTGAAGAAGTGATTTGCAACAAGTATACACAGGGATCTACAGTATACTTGGTACAAAAGTAATCAAAAACCTTTTTTTACCTTTACTCAGTGCAATTTTTTTTTATCTAGCAAACATAACAAATCAAAGGTGACCAAAAACACCAGATACACATCAGCTGCTGGTGATGTTAGTCTTAATGACAAATACCAATCAATTTCTCTGACACCCTCTGGGAGGCAGACGTTTTGTGAGTGTGCTGTGTAATTGCTAAGTGAGCCTTTTGCTAAATGGGCCTTGGACCCATGTGTTATAGCGGCACAAAATGTCAACACATACATCATTTTCATTAAAAAAAGTTTAAGATCGAGTTTGATCCTACCGTTCACATAAGTCCCCCATAAAGACTTGGGGATACTTAGCCTAGCCATCAGGCCAATGCGGTACTGGACGCTATGCTAATTCACTAATGCGCCTGGCTAGGCTAACTGATGATGATGCAGTGGCTGTTGTGTAAATGGCTAATCCAATCGGTTTCCACAAGTTTATTTTACTTCCCAAGGGTGGTGGGAGGAGTGGGGCACAAACAATTTAGAGCCTTTCCAGAATGCACCACTCTCTCAAGGGAGGGCCGTGTGGTGTGGGGTGACAGAGGGGGAAAGGGTGGGGGGGGGGGCGCCACTTTGTCACCCTCACTGTAGTGACGTGTTGTTGGTGTCAAGGTTTTATGGTTACTGTTATGTGTTTAGTCCTGGGATGAGCAAGTATACATGTGTGTCACACCTCGAGGCACACATGACTTTATGCAGGTGTTTTACATGCCAAACAGTTGAACAGAATGGATCATTCTATATTACAGTAAAATATCATCCAGGCAAACATAAAGAACATATGATGCCATACACACACAAAGAGTCTATGCTTATGAATAATAGATCATGTGAGTGAGCACTTACACAGTTAATGTCTGATGACCACAAAAGGACTGATGGGCTTTGACTTCCTGAAATTGTACAATCAAAAACAGGACAAACAATAGAATCTGAGGAATGAAATAGTTGAAAACTGACCAGGAGCGAGCAAAGTTCAATTGTGAATTGCTGACAAATTTCAGAGCGACAGCAATTTATTAAGCACAAATCAGACAAATCAGTTCCACACGCACTTGCTTTTACTTTTGTAATGGCTTTGAGAAGACTGACGTTAAACTTCACATCATTCTGGTTTTTAACGAATCAGTTAGATCCTGTGACGCTTTTGACTTTTGGGTGTGGCAGGTAGGTGATTCTAAAATAAAACGCTTTCCACTTAGAAAAGCCTCAACTCAAAGGAGATGTTGCACTGGAATTGTTAAAAATATTCTACTCAGTTAAGATGTTCTTTAGTCATATAAAAGATACTTCCATAATTAATTATTCCCTTTATCAATAGAAAACAAGCTACACCAATGTGAATTTTAGGTTTTCTTAAAAAGGTGACACCAGAAAATGATATCTTTATTTATACACTGTAGCTAAGCCTTCTCAATACTAGCCCCTGGTGGCAGCACCAAATGAAGCTAAATCTTCCAAACGTACACAGACCAAATGCAAAGACATTGTGAAAATATACAATGCCTACACTTGATTATTGGAAACATACAAAAACACCAAAAAGGAGCCATTTATGAAGAAAAAACATTTTATTTTCCCCCAAAAGACGTTACACAACATTCAGAAACCTGTTTTTGAACTCAACATCTGTTAATCAGCATGAGAAAAATGCCCCACGGCTTCATTTGTATACCCTATAATATATCGAAGGTAAAAGAGGAACTTACAAATATATATACATTTATCTATGCTTACATCATGTCATTGACCAACAGATTGATGTACAATACACACACGCTGTTGTACAGCAGGAACGGTACTGTAGGTACTGTAGGTACAAATAGAAGACAGGAACCCCAGTGGGCAAAAGTGGTTGCAACGACGTCATTATGACGTATTTTGTGAACATTATGGTCAGGTTCTAAAGGGAAGGTGTTTAAATGTCATTTTACCAGATAATCAAAATATGGCGCCATGAAAAAGAGGTCTTCACCTGGTTGTCATCTGGCTATCTAATATTTCAACAACCAGAATATGACGTCATTATGAAATGCCATGCCATATTTTGCCCGCAGGGACGAGACAGCTGGCTAGAATACCTGTGGTCCTTTCGAAGGAAATAACTATAGTATTCAGAAAATAACTATTCAAAAGGTTAGAAGCTCAGGAAAAGAATGCTAACTCTTTCCTATGTACAAAAGGTTTTTCAAGTCCACTTTCATTTAGGTTTCATCTCATACACAGTTCTTACAAATGTTTTTTTTTGTCTCATAGTACATAAATGTGCGGTATTATACATTTGAGAGGAGGATAACGTTTTAAAAAGTGACTGCAATTGGAAAGGTCAAGGGAATCACCCTATGTCACATTGTAAACAATGTGCTGTTTGCGCAATTAACTAGCAGTGAGATTGTCGTTGTACAATGCCAAGACTGAACTTTTGTTGCTGATTCTAAAATGCAAACATTTACGTTCTCGTTTAGCATATAGGTTAGTTTTAAAGCAGATAAGTCTCACTCTTTAATTAGCAGCTAAATCGCTAGCTGTTTACTCGTATTTACCTCCCTTCTCAAATGCAGCAAAAAGGATTCTATTCACACGGCGAGGTAATAGTGAAATAGGACAATTGAGTGGTTTATGTTGGTTTGGAGTGTATGTAATGTAGGTATGTTTGGTCCATTCTTTATCTATCCATCTACTGCTATGTGGTCCTGAAGCAGGCAGTGTGAGGGGTCTGTGCTTAGCTGAAACTCCAGACAGAGCGAGAGAGTTGTACAGACATAAAACAAGGCACATCAAGTTCACGTGGTAAGGCTGGTCCTTCAATTTCTCTGGAATACAAAATGTTAAATTCAATAATTAATATTGTCCATCATATACCCATGATTAAAGTCAAAGACAAACACAAATGGTTAACACTACTTGAACATCATTACTGCAACATAATCGCACCACAAACATGACATTGACACTTGTTCTAAAATGGTCAGCGGCGCTATTCAGTACAGTACAATGACAAACAGTGAAAACCAACCAACTAATCTACTGTATCGAACCCCAAGGAGGTGATAATCCATTTCCTACAGTCATACACTGGGTATAACAGGTGTCACATAAAGCTTATGATGCATCATGTAAATGTAATGATGCCAATCAATGGGTGGCCAGACTTTTACAAAAAGTGGAGATAAATTATCCAACTGGATGCAGAGCCAAATAGACGACGGTATCGAGATACAACATGAATAAGCTGGAGTAAAAAGGCCATACACTTTTCAAAATGTATTTAACATCTCCGTGCTTCACTAGATTTGTCAAATCAACCCCAAATTTCCCATGATTCGAAAAGAACTGCAACAGTTCCAAGTAAAAAAGAAGGGAACCAGAGAAAAAGAGAGATGGCCACTTCACGATTAGAACAAAAGTCAATGGATTTCCTTGTACAGGAAGAACAAGAGCATAGTAGAAAACAGAACTTACAGTTTATCAACCAAGAGATTGATAAATATTTTTGTTTTTTAATTAATTCTTTGTCTTAGTATTGCTTTGCCTAAAAACCTTATACAATCCTGAAGAAAAGTGGGAGGAACAGAGGCAGACAGGGAGCGGAGAGCGTTTTCTGTTGTTTCACGATAATTCTGGAGCCTCTCCAGACCAAACCACAGTGGATTTTTTGGCGAGGGATAGGTCAGTTAGTGCTCCTCCAGCCAAGATGGCGTATCCCCGCCAGGCATTTTCAACTTGATGTGGAACTGCTTGAGCGTCTGATCCAGCTGCTGCTGGTTTCCTGCATAGTATGCCGCGATGGCATTGTGGAAGAGGATCAGCTGGTTGTGCAACACTTTCACCTGGGAAAGGGGTCGGAAGGAGAAAGAACAGAAAGAGGACATGAGCACTCACACCAGAGTAAACAAACACATACTCCCATTTAATGCCTGTTGAAGAACTGTGTAATGGACAAGTTCGTTTTGATTTAGCAAATATCCCAGCAGACTTTTTTCAAACAGCAACACTGGTCAGTTTTCCCTTAACCCTAACCCTTTGAGCAAACCCTTCCCTTAACCCTTCCCCTAACCCTAGCTCAAAGGGTTAGGGGAAGGGTTAGCTCAAAGGGTTAGGGGAAGGGTTAGCTACAAGGGTTAGGGTTAGCTACAAGGGTTAGGGTTAGCTACAAGGGTTAGGGTTAGCTACAAGGGTTAGGGTTAGCTACAAGGGTTAGGTTTAGGGGAAGGGTTAGCTCAAAGGGTTAGGGGAAGGGTTAGCTCAAAGGGTTAGGGGAAAGGTTAGCTACAAGGGTTAGGGTTAGGGGAAGGGTTAGCTACAAGGGTTAGGGTTAGGGGAAGGTTAGCTACAAGGG
>QNTS01001640.1:137566-166135 GCA_003317085.1 Hucho hucho
GGGAAGGGTTAGCTCAAAGGGTTAAGGTTAGGGGAAGGGTTAGCTACAAGGGTTAAGGTTAGGGGAAGGGTTAGCCCAAAGGGTTAGGGGAAGGGTTAACTACAAGGGTTAGGGGAAGGGTTAGCTACAATGGTTAAGGTTAGGGGAAGGGTTAGCTACAAGGGTTAAGGTTAGGGGAAGGGTTAGCCCAAAGGGTTAGGGGAAGGGTTAACTACAAGGGTTAGGGGAAGGGTTAGCTCAAAGGGTTTTAAGGTAAAAACAAAATAGGGTGTTAACCCTTCCCCTAACCTTAACCCTTTGAGCTAACCCTTCCCCTAACCTTAACCCTATGAGCTAACCCTTCCCCTTCCCCTAACCCTTCCCCTTCCCCTAACCCTTTGAGCTAACCCTTCCCCTAACCTTAACCCTTTGAGCTAACCCTTCCCCTAACCCTTTGAGCTAACCCTTCCCCTAACCTTAACCCTATGAGCTAACCCTTCCCCTAACATTAACCCTTTGAGCTAACCCTTCTCCTTCCCCTAACCCTTTGAGCTAACCCTTCCCCTAACCTTAACCCTATGAGCTAACCCTTCCACTAACCTTAACCCTTTGAGCTAACCCTTCCCCTAACCTTAACCCTTTGAGCTAACCCTTCCCCTTCCCCTAACCCTTTGAGCTAACCCTTCCCCTAACCTTAAGTAACTATACCAAACATAACATATCTTAAAATTTGAGTGTCCCGGATTTGAGTTTACTATGTTAGGTCTAGTCAATGAGACCAGGCTGACTTGGCAGTTATGATGAATATTTTCCTGAAAATTGATCAAGTTTTAATAGCGGGAATAATTCATATTTATTCATAGAATCCCAGGAAATACTGCAAAATTTGTAAATGCACATTTAAAACCAAGATCTGGTCACTGCGCCACTATGGAAAGATTTCACAGCAAATTACACTGATATTTAGTCATGATAGTTACTCTATCTTTGATCGCCAATAACATTGTGGTGAATTGCGAAAACAGGCCGTTCATAAATTCAGAGCGTTACCATGTTCCTCAATTAATTCAGCACATTTCAGCAGTAGGCTCTCTCGACACAGAACGCACTCAGGACGCACCCTGAGAAAAGCGTTATCGAATCATACAAAGTTTTGTTACAAGTTTGTAACAAAAACAGTCAAACAAAAGTAAAATGACCAAACTTGCTAAACTTGCTAGATAACCTCCTCCAACGAATGACAGAATATGTAAGTTGGCGAAAGCAAGTTGATTATACAGATCATCTCCCCTTTATTCATGACCTGAAGAGTGGAAATTGTTTAAATATTAAAGTATCTTAACAAGAACCAACTCTGTTTTAAAAATATCCATATCTACTCTCATATTGTTTGTTGATCACACATTCTCAACCGAAGCTTTCATATAGGCAGCAAAAATATTGTAATTTCCAAGGTTATTATTTTGGGAAATGTGAAGAGTGTTCCCAAGACAGTGCCAGGATCCTGGTTACCCATGTTAATCCCTAGTTGACAGCAAAGGTTCCAAGACAATTACATCCTAGTAAGGATGCAAAATCTGGTCCCATGTATTCTGTACTAGCCCTTGATGCTGAAAAAAAGACTAAGCCTACTCGTGTCTCCTGAAATGGCAGCTACAACTAGCTTCTGAAGTACCTTGTTCTCTTCCAGGAATTTGAGCTTGACGGAGACGTCGTTGCGCATCTTCTCGTACTTCTCGCGGTGGATCTGGAACTGCTGCTGTGAGTGTTCTATCTTGGGCAGCGTGGTGGCATCCCGTGGGCCCAGACTCAATTCCTCCAAGTCTGTGCGGTACGCGTCGAACTCAACCCTACAGGGGGTGTTAAAAAGCAGACGAAGGTCAACTACATACTCTTTTTTTTTCCACTTGCCAACTCCAACGGGCAACGTTTTTCCAGACAACGAGGAGTTGGTTATACTGCACAAACAGATCTGGGACCAAGCTAGGGGTAGTAACACGACCAACAGTCAAACAAAATCTTACAAAACATTGATGAAACCTCCACAAAACACTAAATTGGACATGGCAATTTCCTAAACGAAGTCAATTTCATAAAATTACTAGGAATAATGTATTCAGTCAAAATGTTCAAAAAGAGGATGCAGGTCAGTCAATGAGTAACAGTGAACCAATTTAAACTGATATTCTCATATTACCTGGCAGTTTCATACTGTTTGATGTTAATCATAGTGTCCTCAATGGTTTTGTCCACCAGTGTGTTCACACTGGCAATGAAGAAGTTGATTGCTCCCAGTAGGGTCTCCCCATTTTTGGACAAAAGTTTTTGAGTGTCAGCATTGTAGCCAAACTCCTCCTGAAAGACAAGATTGCATCACACACTTTTTAGACAATTCAATAAGACATCGAACTAACATAGAACAAGTGTATTATCTGAGCAAGCATAGTATCGTTGAATATGATCAAAATACTAATTCCCTAAAATATGATGCATTTCCTAAAGAGATTAATGGATATTGAGTGACACCTCAATCAAATACAATTTTATTTGTCACATGCGCAGAATACAACAGGTGTAGACCTTACAGTGAAATGCTTACTTACAAGCCCTTAACCAACAATGCAGTTAAGAAAACAAATAAAAGTAACAATTAAAGAGCAGCTGTAAAATAACAATAACGAGGCTATTTACAGGGGGTACCGGTACAGTGTCAATGTGCGGGGGGTACCGGTTAGTCGAGGTAATATATACACGTGGGTAGAGTAATTTAAGTGATATAGGCATAGATAATAGCACAGAGTAGCAGCAGCGTAAAGGGGAAAGGGGGGGTGGGGGGCAATGCAAATAGTCTGGGTAGCCATTTGACTAGATGTTCAGGAGTCTTATGGCTTGGGGGGGTAGAAGCTGTTTAGAAGCCTCTTGGACCTAGACTTGGCGCTCCGGTACCGCTTGCCATGCGGCAGCAGAGAGAACAGTCCATGACTAGGGTGGCTGGAGTCTGACAATTTTTAGGGCCTTCCTCTGACACCACCTGGTATAGAGGTCCTGGATGGCAGGAAGCTTGGCCCCAGTGATGTACTGGGCCATACGCACTACCCTCTGTAGTGCCTTGCGGTCGGAGGCCGAGCAGTTGCTTTACCAGGCAGTGATGGAACCAGTCAGGATGCTCTCGATGGTGCAGCTGTAGAAACCTTTGAGGATCTGAGGACCCATGCCAAATCTTTTCAGTCTCCTGAGGGGGAATACGTTTTGTTGTGCCCTCTTCACGACTGTCTTGGTGTGCTTGGACCATGTTAGTTTGTTGGGCTCCACTACAGCCCCGTCGATGAGAAGGGGGGCGTGCTCGGTCCTCCTTTTCCTGTAGTCCACAATCATCTCCTTAGTCTTGATCACGTTGAGGGAGAGGTTGTTGTCCTGGCACCACACAGCCAGGTCTATGACCTCCTCCCTATATGATGTCTCGTCGTTGTTGGTGATCAGGCCTACCACTGTTGTGTCATCGGCAAACTTAACGATGTTGTTGGAGTCGTGCATGGCCGTGCAGTCATGAGTGAACAGGGAGTACAGGAGGGGACTGAGCACGCACCCGAGGGGCCCTTGTGTTGAGGATCAGCGTGGCGAATGTGTTGTTACCTACCCTTACCACCTTGGTGCGTCCTGTCAGGAAGTCCAGGATCTAGTTGCAGAAGGTGTTTTGTCCCAGGGTCCTTAGCTTAGTGACGAGCTTTGAGGGCACAATGGTGTTGAACGCTGAGCTGTAGTCAATGAATAGCATTCTCGCATAGGTGTTCCTTTTATTCAGCTGTGAAAGCGAAGTGTGGAATGCAATTGAGATTGCATAATCTGTGGATCTGTTGGGTCAGTATGCAAATTGGAGTGGGTCTAGGGTTTCTGGGATAATGTTGATGTGAGCCATGACCAGCCTTTCAAAGCACTTCATGTCTACAGATGTGAGAGCTACGAGTCGGTAGTCATTTAGGCAGGTTACCTTAGTGTTCTTGGGCACAGGGACTATGGTGGTCTGCTTGAAACATGTTGGTATTACAGACTTGGACAGGGAGAAGTTGAAAATGTCAGTCTAGACACTTGCCAGTTGGTCAGCGCATGCTTGGAGTACACTTCCTGGTAATCCGTCTGGCCCTGCAGCCTGTTTAAAATGTCTTACTCACATTGGCTGCGGAGAGCATGATCACACATTCGTCCGGAACAGCTGATGCTCTCATGCATGTTTCAGTGTTACTTGCCTCAAAGCAAGCATAGAAGTGATTTAGCTTGTCTGGTAGGCTCGTGTCACTGGGCAGCGCTTGGCTGTGCTTGCCTTTGTAGTCTAATAGTTTGTAAGCCCTGCCACATCTGACAAGCGTCGGAGCCAGTGTAGTACGATTCGATCTTAGTCCAGTATTGACGCTTTGCCTGTTTGATGGTTCGTCGGAGGGCATTTCTTATAAACCTCCGGGCTGGAGTCCCGCTCTTTGAAAGCGGCAGCTTTTCTCTACCTTTTAGCTCAGTGCGGATGTTGCCTTTAATCCATGGCTTCTGTGGGGACGACTTCATCGATTCACTTATTGATGAATCCCGGAACATATTCCAGTCTGTGCTGCAAAACAGTCCTGTAGCTTAGCATCTGCTTCACTGGACCACTTTTTTATAGACCGAGTCACTGGTGCTCCCTGCTTTAATTGTTG
The DNA here is from genome assembly GCA_003317085.1 of Hucho hucho. Taxonomy (NCBI): domain Eukaryota; kingdom Metazoa; phylum Chordata; class Actinopteri; order Salmoniformes; family Salmonidae; genus Hucho; species Hucho hucho. Next base: position 142,231 of record QNTS01001640.1, read on the forward strand.
CTTGTAAGCAGGAATCAGGAGGATAGAATTATGGTCAGATTTGCCAAATGGAGGGGGAGGGAGAGCTTTGTACGCGTCTCTGTGTGTGGACTAAAGATGGTCTAGAGTTTTTTTTCCCTCTGGTTGCACATTTAACATGCTGGTAGAAATTTGGTAAAACGGATTTAAAGTTTCCCTTCATTAAAGTCCCTGGCCACTAAGAGCGTCCCCTCTGGATGAGCGTTTTCATGTTTGCTGATGGCGGTATACAGCTCATTGAGTGCGGTCTTAGTGCCAGCATCGATCTGTGATGGTATGTAGACAGCTACGAAAAATACAGATGACAACTCTAGGTAGATAGTTTGGTCTACAGCTTATCATGAGATACTCTACCTCAGGTGAGCAAAACCCAGAGACTTCCTGCACCAGCTGTTGATTACAAATATACATAGACCGACACCCCTTGTCTTACCAGAGGCTGCTGTTCTATCCTGCCGATACAGTGTATAACCCAACATCTGTATGTTATTCATGTCGTCGTTCAGCCACGACTCGGTGAAACATAGGATAATACAGTTTTTCATGTCCCGTTGGTAGGATATGTGCTTTTAGTTTGTCTAATTTATTATCCAGCGATTGTACGTTGGCCAACAGTACTGATGGTAAAGGCAGATTAGCCACTTGTCGGCAGATCCTCACAAGGCACCCCGATCGCTTTCCGCGATACCTAGTCTTTTTCTCCTGCAAATGACGGGAATGAGGGCCTGCTCGGGTGTCTGGAGTAAATCCCTCTCGTCCGACTCATTAAAGAGAAATTCTTTGTCCAGTTCAAGGTGAGTAATCGCTGTTCTGATTTCCAGAAGCTCTTTTCAGTCATAAGAGACGGTAGCAGCAACATTATGTACAAAATAAGTTATTAAAATTGGAAATTAATAATAAAATAGCATGGTTGGTTAAGAGCTCATGAAACGGCAGCCATCCTTCTCCGGCGCCATCTTACAATAATGTAATGGGCAAATTGCTTTTAGAGTGAGGGCTTAATTATATACACTTCCGTTCCAAAGTTTGGGGTCACTTAGAAATGTCCTTGTTTTTGAAAGAAAAGCAAATTTGTTGTCCAGTAAAATAACATAAAATTGATCAGAAATACAGTGTAGACATTGTTAATGTTGTAAATGACTATTGTAGCTGGAAACGGCAGATTATTTTAATGGAATATCTAGATATATCTAGGCGTATAGAGGCCAATTATCAGCAACCATCACTCCTGTGTTCCAATGGCACGTTGTGTTAGCTAATCCAAGTTTATCATTTTAAAAGGCTAATTGATCATTAGAAAACCCTTTTGCAATTATGTTAACACAGCTGAAAACGGTTGTGCTGATTAAAGAAGCAATAAAACTGGCCTTCTTTAGACTAGTTGAGTATCTGGAGCATCAGCATTTGTGGGTTCGATTACAGGCTCAAAATGTCTAGAAACAAATATCTTTCTTCTGAAACTCGTCAGTCTATTCTTGTTCTGAGAAATGAAGGCTATTCCATGCGAGAAATTGCCAAGAAACTGAAGATCTTGTACAACACTGTGTACTACTCCCTTCACAGAACAGTGCAAACTGGCTCTAACCAGAATATAAAAGAGGAATGGGAGGCCCCGGTGCACAACTATTCAAGAGACCAAGTGCATTAGATTGTCTAGTTTGAGAAACAGTCCTCAACTGGCAGCTTCATTAAATAGTACCCGCAAAACACCAGTCAACGTCAACAGTGAAGAGGCGACTCCGGGATGCTGGCCTTCTAGGCAGAGTTGCAAAGAAAAAGCCATATCTCAGACTGGTCAATAAAAAGAAAAGATTAAGATGGGCAAAAGAACACAGACACTGAACAGAGGAACCTAGAAGGCCAGCATCCCGGAGTTGCCTCTTCACTGTTGATGTTGAGACTGGTGTTTTGCGGGTACTATTTAATGAAGCTGCCAGTTGAGGACTTGTGATGCGTCTGTTTCTCAAACCGAAGATTAAGGACACAAAGGTTCTTCAAAGCCGCTGCTCCTTCGTAGATATAATTCTGTGGGCCTAATTCAGATCATGTCATAACAACATGCCCAGTGCTTTCATGCCCAGCGCTCTGCTCACCCTACACTACACTTGTCTGTCCAATGCAGTTACATATCTTTCCCCCTCCATAGCAAGCTGCTCTATCCATTGGTGAAGTAATTTAATGTAAAAAATAAAAAGGAACAGAAAGAAACTATATAAACCATTACCTTTTGGGGGTTCGAACCGGTTCAGAACTTAATTTTGCTGGTTGGAACAGTGGGGGAAAAAAATATATGGTTCTGTTCAGAACAAAACGATTGGGAAATCATTTTGGTTCCAACCCCTTGTCAGGATGGATAGATAAACAGAGTAGCAGCAGCGTGTGTGAAGAGTGTGAATTTGTGAGTGTGTGTAGCATCAATATGCATGTATGCGTGTTTTGTGTGTATGAGTGTATGCAGTGTGTGTTGGAGTGGCAGTGTAGTATGCGTGAGTGTGCATAGAGCCAGTGCAAGAGAGTCAGTGCGGGAAAATAAAAGGACATTTGTTTAGTATTTCATACTATTTCAGTGCACATCAATAATGCATTTACTACAAATAATAAATGATGCATCAAGTATGAAACAGATAAGTCACATAAAATAGGTCCGGCTTTGCATTAAGCGGTCTGTCTTTTAAATCCATTTTATATAGAGACAAATGAAACCAATTGATCAAAAAGGCTTTTAGTAACTCAGCATCATCCGCACCGAGGCAACCTGGAGCAGCTCAAGTAAAAAAGAAAAGGGGGAAAATCACTGACTAATCTGACAGGTGAAAGCAAAATAGTGGAAACCCATCCAGTTCTTTCACCTAGCTATCAGTGGTTATGAAAAAAAGTGATGAGGAAAGGAAGTCATTTCAGAGTATTGACAAAGAACCAGAGACAGAAATGGACATCTTTACAAAGTATGCCCCAAACCACAGATCTAGGATGAGTTTACTTTACCCCCCAATCCTAACCTTACATGAACATTATGGGCATGAAGAAAAAAAAAACGTATCCTGTGTCAGTGGTTAGTTTCAACTACTTCAACCTACTCCAGCTTCAGGTTGCTCGGTAAGGTCAAAGTAAATGTCTGACTCACATGGAGCTCTGGCGATAACTCCGGCTCCAGTCGCTTCCGCAGCGGGTCGACGGCGACTCAGACGTAGTAGACCCACTCGACCAACCGGTCTCAGACCCAGTCGAACTGGTGCACGAGCATGAACGCGAACAACAGCGCGTCGTGAAGCTAGACGGGGAGGTCGAGGTCCAGGTGGCAGGCACTCGGCGCCGGGTCGAAGAGGCTGTTCTAGACGGACCACGTGTGCGGGGAGAGAAGTGTTAGCATTCCTAGTGTAACTGACCAAAGAAATGGAACGATTTCGCATTAGCATTCGAAAATAACGGACCTTGCTTTTCTGACAAGTTAGCGTTAGCATATATTATCCCAGTGTAACAGACCTGGCGTTTCGAACGACTTAGTGTTAGCATCTGAGAGTAGCTGATCTTGGTTTCAAACGAGTTAGCACTGACATTGTTAGCATTCTAGTGTATCTGATGTTGGGTTGAGAACCCAACATCAGATACTCAGTCAGAATCCTAGTGTAACCAACCCCAGGTATCAAACCCAGGTCATCGACTTGTCTCAAGACCAACACAAGCTAAAGCCTGTTACTGTTGGCTCTGGGAGCAGACAGACTTTATTTCATGGTTATCTAAAGCTGTGATCACATTCAAGGCAATAACTTTAAAAAGGATATTAAAAAGTACGTAGTATCGTGTATTATCACTGAGAAACAGTTTGGCTGCATCAGATGTTCTACAGCAACCCTTTTGTAAGTGTACAATAAAGCAGGGGAGCCAGAAGTAAACATTCACAGCACACTGGAGAATTATGGACAGATGAGATCATAGGTAGCTAACCAATCCAACTATGAAAAGCTGTGTGTGTGTTGCGATGCCAGCTGCAGATGCCAGTCAGGCTGAAAAATGTAAGGAAAAGGGGTAGTTGACCTGCTAAATCGGAAATGGATTGTGGGAGGGAGGGACTAAGGAGATACAGGTGTGAAAAAGCAAGTGTGAGAATATGTGAGTGAGTGAGAGGAGGAGGGTGCAGTAGGTGCTGGTGGTAAGTATTACTTTGTACGTGTTGATGCTCCACTTCCTCACTAGGTCCAGTTTCTCCATGGCCGGGTTCTTCAGGTCGTCTGCCAGGACCACCGGCCCGCTCTGTGGCTGCCCTTGCATAGCGCCTGAAGAGAAAGGCGACTGTCATGAATGTCGAGAAAGGCTTCTTCAGCTAAAATACCACAAGTATATACACGTTTACCTGCCGGGGAAATACAAGCAACTCCAAGACGTTTCATTTAGAGTAGAAGGGACAACCTGCAAGGAACTATGGGAGCCCAGTGATGCAAGGAGGATACAGGAGTTAAGCAGGGATGCTGATTAAGTGTGTGTTTGTGAAATGTTGAAACAAGATGAGGACCATTATAGCCAGTTACGGGAGAAACGTAGCCTAACCTCAACTGTTACGAACCAGAGACAACCGTCAAGCTTTCAGGTAGTCACATCCTTCACAGCTAAAAGCCAAAAGGTAGGGAGAGAGAGGGGAAGGACGCGAAGACAGAAGAGAAACGGCAGTATAAGTCGATGAAGGACGTGGACGATGGATTTTGAAGGAATGACACAGAGCCTGGATAAAAAAGAGGGAGAGAAGCCCAACCAGAAAGAAGAGAGGGAGCAGAAAGCAGGTTCGTATTTCTCATCTCCGTTGCTTCGGGTACCTTTCTGTATCTCAGTCTGACTATCGCTGATGGGTCGCGCCAGGTGGCTAGCCACGGCCGAGCTGGGAGCTACAGGTGCCACAGGTGACGTGGGCTGGCTTGCTGACACTGGAAACAGCAGGCAACAGTGGCGATTGATTAGTGAGTAAATTCATCAACACCCCCCTATCTAGAGCTGTCAAATGGAACCTCCCACGGGTCCTCCTTGGGTGTTCCTTTAAATGGCACTATAGATGGGGTGGCCCACCACTAAGACCGAAAAAGGGGTGTAATCTGGAGATGACAGGCACAGAACAGTACCACTGGACTAAAATGGGATCCAATGGGTTCAGTGGAGCAACTAGGTTCATATAGTACCAAGTAAAGACTCCTAGAGCAATTGGACTACCTGACACCACATTGGACAATGTAGTATACCTGCACCTTGATTTTTGGTTTGATGTTACTTCACAGTGAAAACTTCATGGGATAAGCCAATGCTCAACTTTTAATGAAAAGCACTGAGATGTTGCTGTAAAATGACAGTGTTCTATCATTATGGCCTTACGGTCTTCGTAGACTTGCCTTTGGACGCATTTATGGGTTAGCCAGTTGAGATGTGACAGGTCAGGTCAGGGCCTGTATTCATAGTGTGTCAGAGTAGGAGTGCTGATCTAAGATAAGTTTAGACTTGTAGATCATAATGAATGAAATATCATACGGACAGATCCTAGATCAGCACTCCTAGATCAGACGCTTTGTGAATACTGGCCCAGGTCAGGCCAGGAACATTCTTAGCGTGTTGATGTGTCCTCATGAACACCACATACCCACAAAACACAGACAGGAAGGTATACAACAAACAGCAGAGTTCAAAGTTGGTTCGACCCAACGCCGCCTTACTGGTGATGGCTGGGCGTTAAAGCACATGCCAAGTATGTGGCTACTATCAACCAACACTACTGTATGCTACCATATCTGATAGCTATGTCAGAAAGGACTACCCATTTCAAAGTGTACCCACTTCATTATGATAATTTTTTATTATTATTATTAACACCCATGTATTGTTTGGTATATATACATTTTCCTTCTTTATTGTTTTCCGCTAAACCGAACATCCCTCCCCTAATTGGAGTAAACTAATGGACAACAATACTTAGGCTTCTACTTCCTGCTTATAGATACTGTATACATTTTACAGACAGTACAGTCGTGGCCAAAAGTTGAGAATGACACAAATATTAATTTTCACAAAGTCTGCTGCCTCAGTTTGTATGATGGCAATTTGCATATACTCCAGAATGTCATGAGTGATCAGATTAATTGCAATTAATTGCAAAGTCCCTCTTTGCCATGCAAATGAACTGAATCCCCCAAAAAACATTTCCACTGCATTTCAGCCCTACCACAAAAGGACTAGCTGACGTCATGCCAGTGATTCTCTCATTAACACATGTGTGAGTGTTGACGAGGACAAGGCTAGAGATCCCTCTGTCATGCTGATTGAGATCGAATAACAGACTGGAAGCTTCAAAAGGAGGGTGGTGCTTGGAATCATTGTTCTTCCTCTGTCAACCATGGTTACCTGCAAGGAAACGTGCCGTCATCATTGCTTTGCACAAAAAGGGCTTCACAGGCAAGGATATTGCTGCCAATAAGACTGCACCTAAATCAACCATTTATCGGATCATCAAGAACTTCAAGGAAAGCGGTTCAATTGTTGTGAAGAATGCTTCAGGGCGCCCAAGAAAGTCCAGCAAGCGCCAGGACTGTCTCCTAAAGTTGATTCCGCTGCGGGATCGGGGCACCACCAGTACAGAGCTTGCTCAGGAATGGCAGCAGGCAGGTGTGAGTGCATCTGCACGCACAATGAGGCAAAGACTTTTGGAGGATAGCCTGGTGTCAAGAAGGGCAGAAAAGAAGCCACTTCTCTCCAGGAAAAACATCAGGGACAGACTGATATTCTGCAAAAGGTACAGGGATTGGACTGCTGAGGACTGGGGTAAAGTCATTTTCTCTGATGAATCCTGTTTCCGATTGTTTGGGGCATCAGGAAAAAAAAAAGCTTGTCCGGAGAAGACAAGGCGAGTGCTACCATCAGTCCTGTGTCATGCCAACAGTAAAGCATCCTGAGACCATTCATGTGTGGGATTGTTTCTCAGCCAAGGGAGTGGGCTCACTCACAATTTTGCCTAAGAACACTGCCATGAATAAAGAATGGTACCAACACATCCTCCGAGAGCAACTTCTCCCAACCATCCAGGAACAGTTTGGTGACAAACAATTCCTTTTCCAGCATGATGGAGCACCTTGCCAGAAGGCAAAAGTGATAACTAAGTGGCTCGAGGAACAAAACATCAATATTTTGGGTCCATGGCCAGGAAACTCCCCAGACCTTAATCCCATTGAGAACTTGTGGTCAATCCTCAAGAGGCGAGTGGACAAACAAAAACCTACAAATTCTGACAAACTCCAAGTATTGATTATGCAAGAATGGGCTGCCATCATTCAGGATGTGGCCCAGAAGTTAATTGACAGCATGCCAGGGCGGATTGCAGAGGTCTTGAAAAATGAAGGGTCAACACTGCAAATATTGACTCTTTGCATCAACTTCATGTAATTGTCAATAAAAGCCTTTGACACTTATGAAATGCTTGTAATTATACTTCAGTATTCCATAGTAACATCTGACAAAAATATCTAAAGACACTGAAGCAGCAAACTTTGTGGAAATTAATATTTGTGTCATTCTCAACTTTTGGCCACAACTAAGTAAAAAAAAAAAAAAAAAAAAAAAAAAAAAAAAAAAAATATATATATATATATATATATATATGATTGGAAATTATGCAGACAATTACACTGATGGAAGCCACAATCAGCAATATTAAAGCTGATCTACACCCCCCCCAAAATAAAACAACACAAACATTTAAAGAAAGTGTACTAGGTACTCTGGTTACAGAAGAAAAGGAAAAACCTGCACTCATTGGATACAGTCTTTACATTCAATTTGCTGCTGCACGCCATTTCTTGACAGTCTAGTTACTGTACCTTTGTATGGTCCTGATGAAATGACGCCCTCTGTCATCGAGGCATAGTTGCCAGAGCTGATGTGGCTTTCTGACAGGTGCAGGTCACCGTAAGAAGGGTCCTAAAGTCGAGGAGGAAAAATGCATCGGTCAGAGGATAGGGGTTCACATTGAATAATACCCCAGTAGTGTAAAGTACTTAAGTAAATATATTTTTAAGTACTAAAGTCATTTTTTGCAGTATTTATAATATTATAAAACTTTTACTTCCCTACAGTCCTAAAGAAAACTATGGACTTTTTACTCCAAATATTTTTCACTGACACCCAAAAGTATGTTACATTTTGAATGCTAGCAGGACAGAAAATGGTCCAATTCGCACATTTATCAAGAGGACATCCCTGGTCACCCCTACTGCCTCTGATCTGGCGGACTCACTAAACACAAATGCTTTGTTTGTAAATGATGTCTGAGTGTTGGTGTGACCCTGTCTATGCCGAAATAAAATAAAATGTAATTGTGCCGTCTGGTTTACTTAATATAAGGAATTTTAAATTATTCATACTTTTGTTTTTTGCAAAAACAATGCATGGCCATCACATTTCTAATGTTGATCATGAAAAGAATGTAGCCAGCTTCATTTCCTAATGTTTCGCATAAAGTTAACCTACTTTTCTCCAGTAAAATTAAAGATTATCTACACCAAGAATAGTACCGAAGAAAAGCGCTGTCTGCTTATAGAATGCCCATGTGTGAATTCGCATCGGAGTGGAGAAGTGCAACTGAAGCACAGAATTAGACGTGTTTACTAAACGCAGCAAGAAATGTGTGTGATCTTTCTTTCCTGCGTAAATAAAGAAATCAAGAATTCTGCGTTAACTAGTAAGTTAAAGGGGTTGCGTTATCTAAGTAAGTTACTGAATTACGGGGCATCATATTATGCCATGTTCGCAAAGTTTGAGAAGTCAAAGACCTTTGGATGAGTTCTGTACAGCTACCACTGCTGTCTATTGATATCCTTGTGTTTTTTCTACTCTCTGTTCTCAGCCGGTCTGCTCCTCTCCCATATTCTCGGAGCAGAGCAGGCAGGCCCTTTTCCCTAGCGACTCCAGACTCCACACAGACACAGCGTGTATACATGCAGTTTCAAAACCAATACTGTTATTCTTTCAGACAATTTAGAAATCTATATTATTCAATTATTGCACCCACACTGCGCGCGCTCAAACGAGCATCTGCGTTGCCAAGGGCTAAAATAGAAGTCAGTTCTATTTGTGACGCAGATCGCGCTGCAAGTCCTGCCTCTCCCATCTCCTCATTGGTTTATAGTAGCAGGTACCCACGTGCCAACTCCTCATTGGTTATACCCACGTGGGTGACTGAAAGACGAACAAGGTTGGTGGCGGTAATGCACCTAATTTATGAAAGTTGCCAATCGCATTATAAAGTCAAGAGAAGAAAAAGCCTAGAAGGAGGAGAGATGACTAGAAACTATTCGGTTGATTGTTTTATGTGTGGATTAATTGCTGGAGTAGAGGACCTTGTGCATTTCAGGTAAAATAACAACTCAATGTTTATATCCCAGGACAAATTAGCTAGCAACAGCAAGCTAGCTAAATAGGACAAATTAGCTAGCAAGTGCAAGCTAGCTAGCTAAATTGCCATAAATGTTTAATACTTTTCAACCTGTCCCCAAATTAATGTAATTGGTTCAGAGTTTGTTTTGATATTTTAACCTGCGTGTCGTGAAAGTCTTAGTCCAGGACCTGTGGCAGACCAAGAGGGACTAGGATGAATCGATCCACCAGGCTGACCAAGTGGAACGATGGATCTGTTGGGAAACAGAGTTGTTGGAGCTCTCTAAAGTCCAGATGCCAAGGTGTTATGTGCCACCCTGTGCTGACCAACTGGGATCAAGCTTGAAACTGCATGTGTTCTGTGACGCATCAGAGCGCGCTTATGGTGCGGTTTCCTATCTCCGAGTGGAGGATAAGGCAGGCCACACCCATGTCTCCTTTGTCATGGCCAGGTCCAGGGTCGCACCCAAGAAGCAGTTGTCAATGCCTAGGCTGGAACTCTGCGCTGCCCTTTCCGAAGCCCAGCTGGCCTCCACCTTGCGAGCCGAGCTCACCTTGCCAATCCAAAGGGTCATCTACTGGAGTGATTCGACCACTGTACTGACCTGGCTCAAGTCGGAGTCCTGCAGGTATTAGGTGTTCGTCAGGAAATCCAAGACCTAACTGAAGTCAATGACTGGAGGTATGTTGACAGTGTAAACAATCCTGCTAAAGACATCACTCGTGATAAAACCCTTAAGGAACTGGCTCAACCCCATCGCTGATGCTTGGGACCACCATTCTTGTCCCAACCAGAGAACGAGTGGCCGACAGCCCCCAGGCCTGTGGTCCCTCCGCAAGAAACTGAAGCTCATGATTTAACTTGTTGGGGAGTAGCAGCTGAGGGGTCGGTTTTGGAGAGTCTGGCATGCCTAAAGTAAAATGCTTGCCACTCAGGCTCAGAAAATAGGATATGCACATAATTAGTACTATTGGATAGGAAACCCTGAGGTTTCCAAAAGTGTTAACATTTTGTCTGTGAGTGTAACAGAACTCATTTGGCAGGCAAAAACCAGAGAAAATTCCATCCGGAAATTTCATTCTGGTGGCTTATGGCTCACTTAGAGAGACTGCCTATTGAAAAGTATTTATACCAGGACACTGAATGTAGTACCTAGTGCTTCCACTGGATGTCAGCAGTGTATAGGTAAAGTTTAATGGAAAATCGGAACCATTGTGTTCAATCGGTAGAGGTTTTAGTCAGGGGAGCTATTTTTCAGTTGCACGTTTTTGGGCGCACGTTTGGCTGAGCGGTCCACTTTATTTGACTTATATAACATTTAGGTGACCATCCAAGTGAAAGATTATCACTTTTATTCATAAAAGATAAGGATGCATTTTAATTGGTTTTTGTTTTGTTGAGGGAAAGTTTATAGGTTTAAATGAACGCGTTCTCTTCACATTGGATTTTCTGAACACAAGGTGCCAACCAAACAGAGATTTAAGGATATAATAAATTACTTTTTCTAACCAAATACCCATGGATTGTCTTCGTTGGACACTTAGGAAGCCCTCTGCAGAAGTTCTACAAAAGGTAAGGCACAGGTTTTCCCTGTGAAATGCATTTTCTATCGACCGCGCTGGCTAAAGATTTCATGGTTATGGAAAATATTGAAGGTGCTACCCTCAAACAATCAAATATAGTGCTTTCGCCGTAAAGCCTTTTTGAAATCCGATATTGCCAAGAAGCAGAGCTTTTGATGAGTATGAAACACTTGTATATTGGTGCATTTTTAATAATTCAACTTTTGTATTTTGTCTTGCATTTCACCTGGTAGTGTCGGGAGTGGGGCGCTAGCGCACCACTTATCCCTAAGAAGTTAAGGAAGTCCGTCCCAATGCTAAAGTATCTCGACAGAGCCAACAACGGCACTCCCTGACCCAGCACAATCCCAAACACAGCAGAATCTGATCGCCGCCACAAACCAGACCTCAGATGGGGTGGCTTCCATACCCACCTCCCTCGCTGCATAGACACTACTCCTACAGCATGGCTAAGGACAGCAGTCTTCTCTCTATTGCCCCAGAGTAGGACCAAATCCTCGGAGTGATCGGAGTCGGAGGGAGGCTGTGCCAAGCACAAGTCTTGGATCTCGATGCTATCCACCCAATTTTCCTTGAGTCCAGACACCCTCTCACCAGCCTCATCAAGAGTTATGATGAGGCTTCTCCACCCAGGGCCAGAAATAGTCTATGGGGAGGTGAGGCAGAAGTACTGGATACTTGGAGGACGAGAAGCCATTCGTAAGCACCAATATGCCTGCATGGAATGTCAGAGATGGCGGGCCGGAGCAACTGTGCCCAAAATGGCATTTGCCCCCTGCTCGCTTGCACCTCCTCAGACCTCCCTTCTGGTCAACAGGAGTAGGTTGCTTTGGCCCCTTTACGATCAAACTAGGTCATCGAGTGGAGAAGCGCTGGGGCAAGTGTTTGACAACTAGATGTGTCCACCTGGACCTACTGGAGAGTTTGCATACTGAAGACTACTTCATGGCCCTACGGCGGTGTATCTCCCAACGGGGGAAACCCTACAAGATCCTGGCTGACAGGGGCAGAAACTTCAAGGCAGGAGAAGCCAGGTTGGAGGAAGCCTTCCAAGCAATGGAACCAAGCCTCCAGGATCAACTGATGGACCAAAAAATCTCCTTCAAATTCAACCCTCCAGGAGCTCCTCATTTTGGAGGAACATGGGAGAGAGAGATCAAATCTGTAAAGAACGCCTTACGAGTCGTCCTGGGGGACCAAACTGTCACTGAAACTGTCTTGCGGACCGTCCTGATAGAGGTGGAAGGGATACTGAACTCCAAACCCTTGATATCTCTCTGCAGACATCGCTGACTCCAATCGGGTTACAACGAATATGCTCTTGATGGGGCACCGAGAAGTGTCACTTCATCAAGCCATGTATGCTGATACCAACACAACCAGATCTTGGCTGACCATTTCTGGGCCTGATTCACTCAGGATTACCTACCAAGAATACAGCGCAGAGGGAAATGGTGGAAAGAAACAGCCAGCCTGGACACTGGCCAAGTAGTAATACTAGTGGACCCTCAACTGCCTCGAGCCTCCTGGCCAGTGGGCCATATCACTAAGACCATGCCTGGGACCGACGGTCGTGTTACATCAGTGGAGATCCAGGTAAATAACCAGACATATATCCGGCCAATTGCCCGACTAATTCCTCTCCCTGAGATGACAGATAACGTGGAGCGATGAGCCTTTTGAGGAGTGTGGAATTTAACACATTTCCGGGGTGGCTTTAGAAAGGCCCATGGAGTTGGTGGAATCGTCCTATAAATTCATGGCCACTTGCTCAGCTGGGCCAGGGGCGCTTTATTTAGGTCAGCTGGAAATGTCCTACAGATCTCAAGTCATTAAAAGAAGTAAATCGCCACCGCCCGACCTTGGTGCTTTCTCTTCCTCAACTTCGTCGAATCCAGACATTCTGTGCGTCCATGAATCAACGTAAGTCCGATGAATCTGTTACCTTTAATCTGAACTATCTGTGGCGATCGGGAGAGCGGGCCATCAGTTATTGTGTATAGTTATTACCGCGGAGCACAGCTTGGCCCGCACGCTTCAAACCTATTGGGTTGTCACTGGACAATGATCATGGCCCTAAAGATCGTCACAGGCCAATTATGCCATTGATAATGGTTCAAATGTAATGAAATGACATGTACATAGGTTTGCAAAGGGCCTGAACATTTTCTGGAATTTTTCTGCAAATTTTCCATGGGAAGTTAAGCCCGGGAATTTTGCTTAAATTCATCAAAAAGTTAAAAGCTAACAGTGAACCTTTTTTTGTGGGACACACATAGGGCAATTCTAGGTATTGTTGCATATTTTGGTTAAACTATCCCCAATTCAATGGAATTGCAACCCTCTGCATGCACTGTGCATTCTTCCATCACATGTACAGCTGATTCTCAAGATCTTGCACACTAATGAGATGCTATTGAGCCCACACTACTACACTGTTTGAGCCAAGGACTACATGCTTTCTGGTTTTGATAACAATACTGGGTGGGGTGAATATATTTTATATGACATGATGTGTTGTTAACTAGTAAATAGTAGCCTGCAGCAAAGTGTGTTTAAATCATTTCTAACTTGTTAACAATTTCTGCTAGTTAGTTTTTGCTACCATGTGGGTTTTAGCTTGCTGGACCCTGCTAACTGAGGAGTGTTAATTCACCTGTTTCCATACATTTAATTTTAAAACATTTATCTTGCAAAGGAGTTGTTTAATATAACTGCTTAACTATTTCTGTAAATGGAATTGTATGTGGTTTCTTTTACTCATTTTTTCCTAATATTTATTTGATGTGTGAAGACATTTCACTGCAGCTAATGTAGAAGGAAAAGCTGTGTACATTTGCAAAAACTGTGCCAAATCACATGTGAAAGATGCAGAATCATCTGGCCAAGTGCATGAAGTTCCCTCGGCGCTCACAACAAGCAACCTCTGACAAAAGTCCCTCTACTTCTATTCGAGGTGAAAATGATGAATCAGACACCTTAACGATAGCAACAGCTCATGGTGTTTGACTCAATGGAGAAACGTAGTCAGAGAAATGCTGATGAATGTCTTGCTTGAGCTGTGTATGCAAATGGTTCACCTCTGATGCTCACAGGCAATGTGTATTGGAAGATATTTCTGAATGTTCTTTGCCCAGCATACACCCCTCTAACCAAACATGCTTTATCTACTAATTTGCTGGATGCAGAGTTTAACAGAGTTCAAGTGAAGGTCAAGCAAATCATAGAGAAAGCAGACTGTATTGCAATCATCTCTGATGGGTGGTTGAATATTCGTGGGCAATGAATAATTAACTACATCTCCACCCCTCAACCAGTATTCTACAAGAGCACAGACAAGGGACAACAGACACACCGGTCTCTACATTGCAGATGAACTGAAGGCAGTCATCAATGACCTTGGACCACAGAAGGTATTTGCACTGGTGACAGACAATGCTGCGAACATGAAGGCTGCTTGGTCTAAAGTGGAGGAGTCCTACCCTCACATCACACCCATTGGCTGTGCTGTTCATGCATTGAATCTGCTCTCAAGGACATCATGGCACTGAAAACAATGGATACACTACAAGAGAGCCAAGGAAATGGTTATGTATGTGAAGGGTCATCAAGTTATAGCAGCAATCTACCTCACCAAGCAAAGTGAGAAGAATAAGAGCACCACATTGGGGTGGTGTTGTCATCATGTTTGACAGTCTCCTGGAGGGGAAGGAGTCTCTCCAAGAAATGGCCATATCACAGTCTGCCGATATGGACAGCCCCATCAAGAGGATCCTCCTGGATGATGTATTTTGGGAGAGAGCGGTAAGCAGCCTGAAACCTATAGCAGTAGCCATTGCAAGGATTGAGGGAGACAATTACTAAAAAGTGAATAAAAGTTTTAGTTTAAGAATGACTGACTTGTGTGATAAGTTTGTCTCTACTCATTTGATAGTAAAGAAATTAACCACCACATTTGGGAACAGGGATGGGGATGTGAATCTTCACTTGGTGACCGCTCCTGACGACCTGGGTAAATCGTGCACGAGGGATCCCTCAAACTTGGGATCTAAGGGAGACAACACTTCGGGAACGGAGCAGATGGACCCACCTAAGAGGCAGCGAGCATAGGTGAAAGAACCACACTTGAAGTTGAGATTTTTAACAAAAGCCTCTGTTTTGTGGGCTCTGAGTGTGTATTCTTGTGTGAGGGGGGCACCTTGGAGGTGTAAGCAGGGCCGAGTCAGAAGAGAGTAATCAGAGTTTGTAGACTCAAAGATACTCTGCCACTGGTCGGTTGCGGGCGACTTAGAGCTGTCCTGACACTGAATTGATCACAGTGGGGATTGGTGCGGTCTGTAGGGGCGAGGGGCCAGGGTGACTGTGGGTTCTGTGTGAAACACAGTACTTGGTGAAGACCTTTGTGGGTGATCATGAAGGCTCTGTGTGAGCCTGAGATAAATAATAATTACAATAAAGGTTAATGATATGCAATGGTTTTAAAAAGCTAAGTACATAGTGATTCGTCCTTTAAAAAGTTGCAGCATACTGCGGTGCAGCTTGCATGGTGCCGCAGAGTTCTATGGCACGTTATTTAACTTCTTAGGGAGCGGCTCCCGAGGTGACGGTTTTGGAGATTCTGGTGTGCCCAAAGTAAAATGCCTCCCACTCAGGCCCAGAAAATAGGATATGCACATAATTAGTACTATTGGATAGGAAACACTCTGAAGTTTCTAAGAGTGTTAAAATATTGTCTGTGAGTATAACAAAACTCATTTAGCAGGCAAAAACCAGAGAAAAAAACCATCCGGCAATCAGTTTTTGGTGACCTTTGGCTCTCTTAGACACACTCCCTATTGAATCCATTTGTTACCAGGACTGAGACTGCAGTACCTATGGCTTCCACTAGATGTCAACAGTCTATATATAAAGCCTCAGAGATTGGAGTAAGCAGGAAGAATAGGTACAGGAAATGGCCAAGGTAGCTCAGATGTCAACAAGTTTTCTTGTGCGTTTCAATGGGCGATTCGACATTGGATTTTCCCACCAACCAAACAGAGATTTATGGATATAATACATGACTTTTTCTAACAAAAGAACCATGGACTGTCTTCGTTGGACACTTGGGAAGCCCTCAGCAGAAGTTCTTCAAAAGGTAAGGGATTTGTTTTCGCTGTGAAATGTGTTTTGTGTGAACCGCGATGGTTTATGAATTTATGCTAATGGGATATATTGGAGGTGAACCCTCAAACAATCAAAATGTTGTGCTTTCGCCGTAAAGCCTTTTTGAAATCTGACAACACTGTGATATTGCCAAGAAGCAGAGCTTTTGATGACTATGCAACACTTGTATATTGATGAATGTTTAATAATTCAACTTTTGGATTTTGAATTTGGCGCCTTGCATTTCACCGGGTAGTAAGTAGTTAAAGTGTGAACCACTGGTACCATTAACGCTAGTTAGTGCTAGTTTGAACAGGTCGGGAGTAGGCTACAGTACATGGCTATTTAGCTAAAGAATCCCCGTGTCGTGCGGGCACATGGGAGACCTGGGTTCAATTCCCCGACGGGGAGGAAGGAGTAGGCCGTCCTCGTAAATAAGAATTTGTTCTTAATTGACTTGCCTAGTTAAATAAAAGGTTACACAAAGAGCATAACATTTGTACACCCTAATTGTAGTCTGACCAAAACCCAACCGGAGATTCAGTGAAAATAAAAATCTCATTGATTTATTAAGACCAGTCCCCATGCTTGTCTCAGAGCAGCGCAAAACGGTGCTAAAATAGCTGTAGGCCATTGCTTCAAATCCTTTTGCTTTTAACTTCAATATTCTCTTTTAATAAATAATAACTACACCACTTTTAACAGCACATTACTTAACACTAGTGAGACTCATGTCGCCTACGGTAGGCCTACAGTATATCGAAAAATATGACGTGACTCTCCGCCAAAAACTACATATAGAGGATTCCAAATTAAAACCAAAAGCCGCCTCATGGGTCTCCCGGTGGCAGCCGGCACGGGTATCAAACCTTCATCTGTAGCAATGCATTTTGCACTGCGGGAGCCCCCATCCACAAAGTAGTAAAATACAGAGAGGTGTTGGTAAAAGTATATTGTCCTGCTAATAGCCCATAATGGGCTATTATAATACTGTACATGGTGTCCAGTTCAGGATAACCAAAACATTTCTTTATTTAAAGACTATCAGAAAGAATGTTGGTACTTATTTATTTTGATCCAAAGCCATGAATGAGTGAGTCACTCAACTTTATGTAGGTGCCGGGCTATATGACTGTGCAATCAACTTGATGATATAAAACGATATTTGGGAGGTTAATTCGTTTTCACGCGGTCGGATGTGATACATAATAATACTTTGTTGTATTATTTGTTTTGTCTTTTCTGGTGGATTAAACTGAAATTGCAACCAATCAACCTAACTTAGAAATACATTTGACGATAGAATTCTCCCCCTACCCTCCTAGGAAAGTCTACTGTCCAGCTACCTCCTATAGGCCATAATGGCGCTGTACAACGTGAAAGAGTATTTTCCAGTAAGCAACCATTTGTTCACCTTCATTAGACAACTTTGTTCCAATATTTCTGTAATTCAGTGATATTATTTCCCATAGTAATTCGTTATGGATCCATAACTAAATAAACGTCTGCATTATATTTTTTTTAAATAGTATTTTCTTAAGAAAGCATCAAGATGCCATTATTAGTTACATTGTTTTAGTTTGAACGTGCAGACTGGCACTAAGAACAGCAGGAACGTTTCCCTAATCAGCGCCATTATTAGTGCAATGCCCCTTAACTTCTTTGGCAGCAGCGCACGAGGTGACCATTTTGGAGAGCCTGGCGTGCCCAAAGTAAAATGCCTCCCATTCAGGCCCAGAAAATAGGATATGCACATATTTAGTACCATTGGATAGGAAACACACTGAATTTTCTAAAAGTGTTAACATTTTGTCTGTGAGTATAACAGAACGGATATGGCAGGCGAAAACCCGAGGAATTTCTGTCCTGGAAAAAGTGGTTTTGACAGATTGCCTCATTTAGAACCCCTCCCTTATGAAAATGCCCATATAAGGGCATATGAATGCAGTACCTATCACTTCCTCTGGATGTCAACAGTCTCGAGAAAGTGTTCTGATTCTTTTTAGATGCTTTTAGAGCAGAGAAGACGACGAATAAGGAAGTGTCCACGCAGATGTCAATACAAGTAAATGCGCGTTCCCGGCTGGCGCTCTCTGTGGTTTTTTCCTTTCTTATCGCCCAGTTTATATTCCGGTTGAAATATTATACTATTTATACATAAAAGTGTTCCTAAGGATACATTTAAAATTATGTTTGATTGTTCTTGGACAAGTTTATAGGTATAAGTTGAACGAGTTCTCTTCACGTTTCAATGGACGATTGGAGGCTGTATAAACTCATTATAACGCGCCAACCAAACTGAGATTTATGGATATAATAAATTACTTTTTCTAACAAAAGAACCATGGATTGTCTTCGTTGGACACTTGGGAAGCCCTCAGCAGAAGTTCAAAATGTAATTGATTTGTTTTCGCTGTGAAATGTGTTTTGTGTGAACCGCATGGTTTATGAATTTATGGTAATGTGAAAAATATGTGGGGTGCTATCCTCAAACAATCAAATGTGGTGCTTGCGCCGTAAAGCCTTTTTGAAATCTGACAATGCTGTGATATTGCCAAGAAGCAGAGCTTTTGATGACTATGAAACACTTGTATATTGATGCATGTTTAATAATTCAACTTTTGGATTTTGAATTTGGCGCCTTGCATTTCACCCGGCCCCACCGCTCCCTAAGAAGTTAAAGTGCTGCTCTGTGCTACCCAGTGAGGCAGGGTGGGGGTCCAATACCCTGACAATGTCACGAAGCATTATGACCATTAATCATAAAACGCCAGATAAGCCTGTCACATATATGCCTTTAAATCCGTCATTAGTCAAAAAGAGGGTGTCTTGTCCTGCTCCTGAAATCTGCTCTTGCATTCATCCCAGTCATCAGCAACAGCACATTGGGGTAGGTGTTGATGTCGGCCTCAATGTGTGCACAATTACAATGATAATTGTATAACATAAACATACAGTTGATACATAGGCTATGGTGTAATGTAATGGTTTGCCTTGTATGGTAGCTTTTGTGGGTTTTAACACTCATGTAGGTGTCATAAACAGCCATAAAATAACACAACATACTGTATGTCACAACGGGTCTCAATATATGCGTTATGACCATATTATGACTATGACGCTGGGTGTCAAGGTATTTCTTTCCCAATTTATCCATCATTACATTTGTGGATTTCTTATTTTTAACAAGAGCAATGGAAGCCAAGCCATCTGTGTCTTACGAATGACTATAGAAATGATGCCAGTCAGTGCAGGGCTATTCATTATGTGGAGGCTGGTGTGGATCTGACTTGGGCAAACTGCCGATTTCGACATGTTCCCGGAAATAAAAGAAACTGCTTTTGTAAAGCTTGGCTGTAAGCTCTAGTAGTGTTGTGTATCCACTTGCCCAATCGAGCAGTGCATTGTCCCACTGGCTCTGATCGCAAAGTTGCTTAAGCCTACCTATTAATTCTGTCCTCGTTATTATGTCGCAATAATGTGGTTCCCTTTCAAATACAAAAACTCAAGTGCAAACACATAGTTTTGAGAAGCAGTGCGTGCATGTAATTATGTGTAGTGAGTGAGTGAGTGCAGTGCCAAAGGGGATGCTTTGTCCAGCCCTTACCCTGAACACATCCTCGTGGCTCTCCTCCAAGTCTCCATTGCTGGTGACTGATATCTCTGCCGCAGGGCTCCTGTGGACCTCCTCATCCATAGTGCTGTCCTGCAATCACAAACAGATATGGTAAAATATTAAAGTGTTTCATACATTGCGTGAGACTGTCTAGAAGCGTAAGTAGAGGACTCTCTCAACAGAATTTGATGACTATGGGCTGCCATCTTGTGGTCACTGCCACCAGAAGCGATGAACAATACTGGAGGATGTTATCTCAACGTATTAGGATGGTTTAAACAGTGTCTCAAGCCGAGTTATTGCATAAAAAGGAGATCAGTCAACCTATAGAGAATTACACAAGTTACCTCACATGCAAGCTCACCTGATCTCTTCATAGAGCAAGAATAATAGGAAAACTCCAAATGGTCTTTAGAGCACTGATAAGGATGGAGAGCTGTGGTTGAGTGAGGTAGTGGGCCGAGGTCAGGTCACATTAGGGGAGAAGGAACAGTTTATGGCCCGCATCACTTATTTTCCTGCCTAGCAATAAACATGTAATGCTTAGAGAGAAGAGGAGACTCCACCCAAATTGGGGAATATGAATGAAATTAATTATATATATATACATACACACACACACACACACACACACATATACACACACACACTACCATTGGTGAAATATGTTTGTCTTATGCAGCTGTAAGACCCAGTGGGTGAATAAACTTGGTTTTTAGCTTGACTAAACGTCAGTGAGTTTTTTACTCTGTTTATCTAACAACCAAATTAACCATTTCTACTCTCGGTTGTTCCAAAGATCCACCCGTTCTCCAAGGCAATGTTTTTACGTGGGCCTCTCCCAGGCCATTCCAGGTCTGCCATAGTTATCAGGGGGGGAATCCAACCATCTCCTTAGTCCTTAAGGATTGAGACGCTGTTTTATGACTGAGTAACAGATTCTCAAAATTGCCTCATTACCTCAGACAAAGCAGAACTATCTGGGTCAAGCAGAGTTATTGTACTGCTTCGTATTTATAAAATAGGCAAGGCAAATTCAACAAACATAAGGGTGAAGCCGCTGTCAGTCAATATACAAAAGAATGTCCACACACCAGACCAAACAAAAGTTAGTTGTCAAAACAGATATTGTTAAGAAGCTAGCCGAAGGGTTGCCCTTCAAGCCATTTAGATACTTCAGTCACATGTCATCACCCATACGGAGAATATGTAGGACTGTGAAAAGCAGCACATTCACACCTTCTCCCACAGAACCACACTGACTGACTGAGTCACCGTCAGGAGAGGCTAAAAATACAGATGGGAGTACTTGTTAAAGCAGCGACACGCCAACCCTGTTCATGCAGCAGGAATTGTGTGTTTAAAGGCTTTGCTTAAACCATGGGTCAAGGAAAGCTACAATTTTAAATAACTATTCATTGAAACACTTCAAAGATTCATCGATTCCAAATTCTCTACAGGAAATTTAAAAAGTTATTATCAGGGATTGTAGGTAGAAAACCTTGTGACATTGTCATCCTTGACCCATAAGGAATTACTGGAACGGTGGTTAATAATTGGCCTTTTGATGCCGGCTATAAATGTTAATGGCATAGGCAGCTGTATTACGTCAGTAAGTCAGGCTTTGACACATTGGCTTAAAACACCACCATAACTTCCTCTTGCAAGTTGGACACAGTAGAATGGTACTCACACATCACACTTAAACAAAAGTCTGAATGACAAAAGCTTAGCATTTTCTGGGCCAGGATACCCAACTTGGCATAGCTACGGTGGTAGGCTAGCACTTTTATAGCACCTAGTCAGTATAAAGCTAACTCATAGCAGCTTATATTATCTGCGTTTCTGAAACCAATGTGGTAGGAGGTTGGCACTTGGCATGGTCCCCTGCCATTGTCAAGGGTTTATTATTGTTTGGAAATACCATAGTCGAACATGAACTTCGCTCTTCAGTTGCCTTGGACTGATGTCTAAATAACGCAGAGAGCCGCCACTAGATAGCTAGCCAAGATAAGCTAGCGCTAGCCAAGATGCTTGTGTGAGGTGCAGGTAAACTTAAGTGCTCCATTCACAGACCATGCTAACGAGATCAGGCAGTGCTAATTCCAACATCACAATGAGGGGATGAGCCAAGCCCTTAAGAAGATTTAAAATGGCATCACAGAGTGAGTCAAAATCAACCAGCGAATGGGACAGGTCTGCTTCATGGGAACCAGATGAGATCAAGTTCACTTACCAAGAGTAGGCTATCTGGAGGCTACACATTACATTTGTTGCTACCTAAATATTACTATTATTTCGCATTCCACACACATGGGAAAATACACTATAAACAAGCGCTAACACAGAGCACTGCTTTGTTTGTGTGTGTGTCATTTGGTATGTGCATGAGTACATGAACCGCTCCAGGCGACAAAACCTAATAAAGACTGATGTGTTCAAGTTTTGGCCTCAATATATTTAGGAAGCTCATCCGGGGAAGAAGTAAGCCAGTATACTTTCTCCTTATTCCGTTGCATTAGGACAAAGCATAGGTCCTAAAGCATTTCCAATAGTTCAATAGGATTCAGTGTATGAAGATATTCTCTGTATTGGACTTGTTTTAAACATCGCCCAAAAACCAGCTCCATAAGCAACAACAAGCTTCGTGAAATGATTTGGACTGCTTTGGCAGCGGAGTGTGCCAACGGTGCAAAGAGATCCAGGTATCAGATAACACACAACATGAATATTTAAAAAGGCCACAAGACGCCCACATGCAGGCAGGCAACAGTGACATCCACAGGTACGCTTGCCTACTGTTGAGGTAGATAAGACAGACTCCCAAGCCAATATAGCAGTACCAATTCCTGAAGAACAAAGACTGGTTACAAGACACAGAAATGGTTCTAAGGTACTGAAAGGGTGAACATGGGGGCAAGGTTTGGCATATCAGAGAGACAGACCTCAGGCCCCTGGAGTTCAGTAGCCTGGAAACTAGCTGACACGTGGGGGGGAGGGAAGGATAACAACAGCAGCCTCCTGATCAGCTGAGCTGAGGGAGGAAACCAAGGCTCGCTTCTTAAAGAGCAGGGCAGAACGTAAGGCAACCGGGGCTTACTAGCGAGACAGGTACAGTGATAGTACAGCATAGTACTTGACTACTTCATGCAGCCCATTACACAGATCGAGTGCATAAAAGATAGAAAGGTTAGCATGAAGCCACAACACTTCAGGAGGGCATCACCACCTGAAGCACACTCCATTTCCATGCACAATTACTCATTTAACGTGGGCAACGACCCAAGTGAATCTGCATGGAACTAACAGCTTGGAGTGGTCGAACACAACAGCAGGGGATCTGACATTGACTGGGAACATCGAGGCAGCAGTCCAAATCACTCTGCCTACAGCGATGACACAGCCATGTGACAGGCCTATTCAATTCAGGGTGCTGTATCCACACACACAGGAAACACTGGGTGGGATTCTTACAATTGCTGGGATCAGTCACACGTACAGGCCACACCATGGCTAGGACGGGGACAATAGTGTCACTACTGCATAAAAGGTACTGGCTGGTATGCTGAGACTCGAAGGCAAACATAACATCATGGCATGTACCTGTAAACACAAATCAATTAAAGTTCATAAATTAAAATACAAATTAATTAAACAATTGTATTGGCATTAGGTGGAGAATGCATGCAGGGGAATTCACAGGAAGCATAGGCCATCACCAATATCTTCACTAGTGCTACCAGACACAACAGTACAACAACTAATCAGGAAGTACACCCCGTAAAAATAAGATAGTTACGCAAAAGTTGCACCAACAACACAAACGCACTAGCCCGTAGACCTACTAGAGTTGCACCAACAACACAAACGCACTAGCCCGTAGACCTACTAGAGTTGCACCAACAACACAAACGCACTAGCCCGTAGACCTACTAGAGTTGCACCAACAACACAAACGCACTAGCCCGTAGACCTACTAGAGTTCCACCAACAACACAAACGCACTAGCCCGTAGACCTACTAGAGTTCCACCAACAACACAAACGCACTAGCCCGTAGACCTACTAGAGTTGCACCAACAACACAAACGCACTAGCCCGTAGACCTACTAGAGTTCCACCAACAACACAAACGCACTAGCCCGTA